>OOFC01032847.1:8589-51198 GCA_900323345.1 Pseudochromis fuscus | reverse complement strand
CGACTCCCCCCGTGGTCCGTAGAGACACACCACTGTGCACCAGAGGCACACACGACCCACAAAGCGCTCTGCATTGCAGGTGATCCCACCCACCATCACAGAGCTTCTTAAACCTGCTGCTATCAAGCAGGAGACTGCAGAGTCTGGGGGACAAGACTGGGGGACAGCTCCATCCATCAGACTGTCAGGATGCCCAACTCTCTCCCTGCTCTGTGCTCCCCCCATCCCATCTGCCCAATGAGCACCCAAACTCTGTCATGTTGTCTTATTCATCTTTTTAATTTAGGTTAATTTTAGTTTAGCTATTTCTAAATGCTTGAATGTTTTATGTTGAAGACTTTTTACATACTTTTCTTGTATAATTACTCAGTGTTATTTAATGTTAACTGTTTGTTTGGTCTGAGAGTAAGGTAATTCTGCTACTCGATATGTCGGGTACACATTGTGATATTCACAAAAAAGGAGACATTGACCTTGACTAACTGCTTTTATATCAGTTGTAATCTCAAGTGTATTTCTCACATGAATTGAAAGCAGTAACACTGACTTCATTTACACCTGAACCTCCACCTTTACTGAAGACTAATGCTGAGACTTGTTTGAACACTTAGCTTCATTTAGCAAGGCTGTAGCAGAGGCAGTGGGGAGTGAGAGAATAGGTGACATGAATGGGTGGTAGGGGAGGTAAAGGTTTACTCAAAAAATGACATGACAACATTGCTAAACATTGTACAACACCAGTTAGTAGTAGTAGAAGTAATATTTCTACAACTGCAGTATTTTTACTGCTGCTTGCCTCAGTTGCACACTCCCAGTGTTTTCTACATGACTACCAGCTGACTCCTGCATATATGCAGCACACTGAAAAAAGTGGGGGTTAGTAAAATACATTAAATTAACTCATAATTACTACATTAAATCAAAGATTCTGTGAGAAGTAGAAATTTAAACATACACATATTTTATTCAGATAATAACCAAACTGCGCAGGAAGAGTAAGTTTCAGGTCCTCTGTCCACAGGAAGTGCTTATTCTGCTGGCTGCTGTTTTCACTACAAACCCTATGGAGTTTGGCAATTACACCACTTTGAGCCCTGGGCGCAAAAGTACTTTACGCACTACAGCGTATTTTTCGCTGTGCTCTGAGCGCTTTTAGTTGAAAATACCTCAAGTTTTTGAACACGGCAGCAGCGCTTGTCAATGTCACCAATCAGAATCAAGAAGGAGGCAGGACTTCCAGCATCAACACACTGACAACAGCGACAGAGGAGAAGCTGATTGCAGCTGATTCTGACAGTCGCTGACAGTTAATCTCTCAGTAACTGATCTGCACTGGATGGAGCAGGCTTCTCCAAAACTCCAACTAGATCCTGTTCAGTCTGAAATAATGCTTCAACGGGTATAATCCAGAGATAATGCATGTAGCAGTTGGTGTTTCTCACCAAGCTGCTTTCTTGCACAGTTTGATTCATCACCCAGACTCTGTTTTTAAAGGTTTATCAATGCAAATGTCAAGAACTGCTGCCAAAGCTACACTGCAATTTCTTTTGTTTATTTCAGTGAACGTTTTCAGGCAAACAACAGATTTGATGTTCAAAGTTCCAGCGCAAAAACTTCTCTGTATGGACACAGCTTACTCACACTTTTTATGTCACTGCACATACACATAAAAACAGTAAGTACATTTTGGTCTAAAAGTGAGATGTATATTCTCAGTTCAGATGTGCGTGATCCAGTGGCACTCACTTCAGGAAAGTTTGTACGTTTCAAACATCCTAATTTATTTTAAAAAACAAAATTCAAAGCCTATTTTTGGTAGAAAAAACATTTGTTGTTGTTGTTGTTAGGCCCTTTAAAAAATACGATCCAAGCAACAATCACTGTGGTCAAAAAACTCTACGGCCTCCTCTCACCTCGAAACCTGTGGCCTGACTATTCACAGGTCAATGAAAAACACATATTCAACTAAGACTGCATTATATTTTATCATATATTGTATTATAAAGAAAAGACCCATTTATTTTGGCTCAAACACTCCCTGTGAACCTGAATGAGTTATGAATTGGCCTTGCTTGTACTCGTAAATGAACACAATTTAAATATAATTAATATTTTCATGTCAAGTGTGGTGGTAAGTAAGTAAGATATTTTACTTATTATGTAAGTTGTTGTAGAAGTCACTCTTAAAGTGTAAGTGTAAAATTGGATCTTATTAAGTACATCCTACAAAATGTTTTTTTTCTGTGTACTTTTAGGATTTACAATAAAATTAAAGTTGGGATGCATTTGAAAAAGTTTGTACAAGTGATGTGACCACTGCTCCTCACCTATAAACAGCATCAATTCTCCATGGTACGCTTGCAGACAGTTTTCACTTGGCAGGGAGGTTGTTTCATGGCTCTGAGAGAACCTGTTACAGTTCTTCTGTGGGTCAAGGCCCCGTCCACATGGAGACGGGTTTCAGTGTAAACGGCAAAGTTTTTTATTGTTTACGCCTTGCGTCCGCACGGAGACGGAGGTTTGGCGGTCGAAACCGCTACTTTTTGAAACTGGGTCCCAGAGTGGGAAAGTCTGACTCCACCCGCTGCGTCTCCCTGTGGACGCTGAATACCCATTCTGCCGCCGTAGCCCCGCCTCTGACCCTTAACTCGCCTGCACAACCCCGACAACAACAGTAAAAATGGCGGAACACAGTGTTGTTGTGGGTGTTGGTTTTACCTTGTACAAGTTTAATGCGCATGCTCCGTGTCTTCTTCCTTGTTTTGGTGTGTTTCTGTGGCAGCGTTACAGCGCCACATACAGGCCTGGCATATTGACTACAGCGTTTTCTGAGTTTTCGGACGCAGATATAAATATCCAGTTTCGGCGGAGACGTATTCGTTTTGTCTCTGCGTGGACGGGGCCTTAGTGTCTCGGTGTCCTCTGTCTCTTCATGTCCTCCCAGACTGACTGTATGATGTGAGGATCAGGGCTCTGTGGGAGCCACACCATCTGTGCTTGTCACTGGAGATAGTTCTTCATGTTTTGGTCATTGTCCTGCTGCAAACTGAATTCAGATCTGATGCCTCCCTGAAGGTCTTGTACATGATGGTAAGATTCTACTGATATAATATATATTCCCTGAACCTTTGGTGGTGGATGAACAGGACACTGCCTTATTGTTATTATTTTTTTCCTGGGGTGCAGAGAACTGATTTATTAGAGTAAAAAAAAAAACCTCCAGCTCCAATGGACACGATACATTTGACATCACATTCAACAGGTTAAGAAGTAAAGTGATAAAATGCAAGTTGTAGACTATCTTAAAAAAAGGCAATTTAAATGTAAACTTTTTCTTGTGAGATCTTTTGCCTCCATTTTACACACTTCCTACCACACACTGTAAATACAAACAACATGTGCAATTGTTTGTTTAGTCATTCAGCAAAAAAAGTAATTAATAACAACTTTTCAAACCAAAATATTGAAATGATTTATGAAGCATTAAAAAAACCAAACATTTACTGGTTCTGTCTTCTTTGGATTTATGGATTTTCTTAGATTGATATCATTTCTAGTTCATTATCTTTCCACTTTGGATGGTAGTTCAGACAAAATTAGTCATATGAACTCACTTTCTGACCTTTTACACATATTCATCATTTTACTGAAAACTAAATCAACAAATTCACACTGAATAATTCCTTGACCATACAGACGCTCTTTCTCATTTCTCGTTAACACTGTCCTTTTCTAACAAAAACCCCACACCCACACACTCTACAAGTGTAACCTTCTTCTGTCCTGTGATGGTGCTCCAACAGTCCTTTTTGAAATTCAAATTTCTATACAATTTCCCTTTTAAATTTGCTTCACAGTTAGCAGAAATTAATTAGCTAACCTGCATGCTAGACTGGCAATACATAATACATCTCTCCTCAAAGAGGCCGACCCATAGGCATACACGCTCGATTGAGAAAGTGCATGTGTGCGTGTGTTAGTGTGTGTGTGTGTACGCGCGCACATTACAGTAAATGTACATTACTGCAGGGTGAAGTTTCAAATCACAGAGGTGGTGATTTTCCCCGCCTGCACTGTAACTGATTAAAAATAAGAAGAACCTGTTAATGTGCAGGTGAGCACACGCATACTAATGCTCACCTGTGCCTGTGTGTCTGCAGCATCGTGTGTGTACACGGCCTGAAACGAGCACGCTCACATGCGCTCGCCGCCCTGCTGTCCTTGGCAGCTTGAATCCTTTTTTGATTTTGTGCATTGTAAATCAAGATCATACATCACATTTGTCTGATGACAAGCGCAGCTTTGGACATTTCTGCCAACAAGCACAAATGCAGAGTTGAGAGAACAAAGGCTCTTCTAAATCTCCCTTTTGACTTTGTTCTTCTTCTGCCGCCTTCCCTTCCCTCTGTCACTCGTCTCTTGTCTTCTGTCTCTGTCTTATTTCACTCTCAGAGGTCTTGTGTCTTCCTTTTTTTTGTTTTTTTAATTTTTGAGCAAGACATTGGCCTCTCTCTTACTCTTTTCTCTCCATCTTTCTCCCTCTTTTTCCCTCTGAGGAGATTAACACAATCTCTTCTCCGCGTGAGAAAACAAACACAGATAATCCTGGGCGCGCTGCTGGCGTGTGACCGAGGATTAGCCAGCCGTTTTAAGTGAGAGCATATGGAAATAATAACAGCAAACTGACACACGCGTGAGCTAGCTTGTCCCTCAGGTAAGAGGAATGAAATAGCGCACAAATAGCAGGCTTACACAGCTCGCAGCACCCCGAAAAATACCTCTAAAGGGAACCTCCTGAATCAGGATACCACCAGATTCGTATTAATGATGTTGTGCCATGCCTGGTGCACCGTCTAGTGATCCCACTTTGTTATACACATGCTATTAAGTACAGCACACACATGTAATGAGGTGCTTTGAAATCGAGGCGTTATCCTAGTTTGGCGGTGGGCTGGCGATGCAGGCAATCCAAAATCCACACTGGCCTCTATCACATCTGATTTTTATGTAAAACACCAACATCCATCAGTTAATGACAACATCTTATCCTTATCTCTTCTACCTGCTCCACATTGTAGCAGCAGATTTGATTTTAATTAGTAGATTGATTTATAGAAAACCTCAACCAGCAGCCCCAGTCAGGGCCCCTATGAGTGTTAACCTCTGCCCATTAGGGGGCACTGCTGCAAAGCAATGTCTAAAGAGTTACTGCGCTGGAGAGCGTTATGCTAATTCTTCAATTACCTGCTACTTACACTGTGGCCTTGTTCACACGCTGTATCAAAAATCTATTAGCAGCAATATGTACATTCATTAACGGCAATATGTGATAAGCAAATAAGTGGAGTGGAGCAGAGCTGACCAGTCAAGAAGCGAAGAGGAACAGAATAAATAAGAATAAGAATAAAGGCTGTGGCATAAACGAGAAGAGATGGATGAATGGACTGGTGATGGGTGTGTTTGTATGTGCCTGGATTTGTGTGTCTTTTGCTGTGTGAGGTGGACCTGGGCTGAGTCAGACAACAACAACAACAACACACACACGGTCTGACATGGCCTCCAGACACAAAACAGAGCAAGGACGAGGTGAGGGAGCGAGCGAGATGTGGGGCTGGATAAGGTGTGTGTCTATATATATATAAATATATATACCCTCCCCAGACCCAGACCCGTGTGTGTGTGTGTGTTTCATTGCATTTTAGCTGCACTGCTTATTTGGACATGTGTGGAGAACAGACAGAGACAGTAACAAAATGCAGAGAGACAGTGGTTGCTGATGAGAGGAGGGGGAGAAGGGTAATGGGAGGGGTGGAGATAGAGGAAGGGAAGACGAGGAGGAGAGAAATCTTTTTATTGCTGGGGGTCTCAGTGGGACTGACAGTAAATAAGCAGTGATAAGCAGCAGGCAGCTTCAGTCGGCACCCAGACTTGCAGGCTGTTAATGACCTAGCTTCTCTGGCGTGTCCCTGCCTAACCCTCGTCCTTCCATGGCAATACCATGTTGTCTTCCTCTCTCCACTCACATCCTCCACAGTCTTCATCTGTCTGATTCTGTTCTGTCTTCTTCTCCTACATTTTGCCATCGCATATTCCCTCTCAGCCTTATTTTAACTATCTCCTAAATCCTCCCTCTGCTGCTCATTTTCTCTCGACTCTTCCTAATCTGCTGTTAACCCTCCTGCAGCCCCCACCCACCTCCCATCCACATCACTCTGAGGTAAAACACCGCATTCCCCTCCTGTCTTCAGACGGGCGATGGCGCCTCGTAACTTCTTAGCGCTTTTCCCTTATTCCCTGCAGTTTAAACACAGAGAGCCGCAGGGTCAAGTGTGTTATACTGATGCGTGCCTCTGTATAAATCATTTTGTGGTTTATTGGTGCTTGTGTAGGTGTGCGTCTCCATTTTCTGTGTATCCCTGCCTCTGTGTGTGTGTGTGTGTGTGATGCACGTCGTAGATCAGAGGTTAAAGAGATTCAGCCCACAGCAACAAGATGACCAGCAAGGTCAAGGCCGACTCTGTGGCAACACAAATTGTTCCGCTCGGAAATCCTTCCTTCACCGGAGGCACACAGATCATCCTGCTCCCCTGTTAAAAATGTTTCAGTGTGAAAGCCGTCTGCCTCCAAAAAAGTGGACACCACGGCATGTGAGTCATCATCAACCTACACAAGTACACAAATCCACACACACGAAGAAAAACAGGGGCTGTGTTTCGTTTGGTTTTTTGTTTGTTTACCGGAGCAGAAACTGAGGGGCAGCTTAGCGCTAATTTTACGCATTGTTTGATTTATTTCTATTCCAGTTGTTTCCCATATTACATGTTTTTCATTAGCTGTGCATGGGTTCCCTGGAAGACGTTTAACCTATTCGACTCTGATTATTAGTATTTATTTTTAATTCATGTGAGGAGTTCACTGCAGCTCACCCAGCTTTCCTCAGACTCCCAACACTGCTCAGGCGATAGCTTATGTAAATGTAAATACTTGGGAATTTGGTGCCTTGCAGCGTGTGTAAATATTCGACATATGTTTGCTTGGCATCATTCGAAATAAATGCACATGTAACCTGTGATTTTTAATGTTTCACAGCAGTCCTCTTTTAATCTCTGCCTCTCTTGGTGCCTTTTGTACTGAGATTACAGCAGTAACGCAAAAAAAAAGCAGCATGAAGGAGGCCATGTTGAAATACTAATTGTGCGTTTTAGTTTTGTGTCTCTGAAACGCTGTGGCTCAATCTGGTGGGCGGGAGGTGTTTACTGGATTTGTTTACACCTAATTTTCCTGCTCGTTTCGCCGGTAGCCCAGCACATGTTCAACTGATCGATTCTCCTTTTTCACACAGCAGGTAGCAACCCCCACCCAGCGTTGTCATCGCTGTGCCTGTCTCTGAGGTTGTTTTATATTCATTTTATTATTACTCTTTTACTTTTTCTGCCTAGTTGTCTTTCTGGGTCGGTATTTCTACCTCTCTAGTCTCTAGCTGTGCTAATTTCTCTCTATGACTGTCAGTGATTTCGCAGCTCTTGCTGTCTCTGCACGTCTCCCAGGTTCCTTCTTCCTCTTCCTCTCTTGTTATACTGCACTCTCTGCTGTCACTGCCTCACAGGACCTATTTTAACACCCCTCCCTCTGCTCTCCCATCTTTTCTCTCCTCCTTCATCCACACTCCTTCCTAGGTCCTTGCCTTCGATTTCTGTCTTCTTGCCTCTCTTACCGTATCCAGTCCTCTACCTACCTCTCTGCCTCTCTTCAAAGGGAGCTCATACCAGGCTTGGAAATCCTGCTCTACACACCACCTCCAGGTGCGGATTGTTTTTAACGAATCCTACAAACCCAAGGCTGAGAACTGACATAGTGATAAATTCACACACACACACACACACACACACACACACACACACACACCAGTATGCCCACCTGCCTGCAAAAACACACCAACCACAACCAAAACACTCCTGCACTCAGGTGCTCACCATTAAAAACACACAGAATACATCTCTGAATACAAATAGTGACACTTTTGCTAAACTGCTCTTCCCTGAAAACATGGCACCTCCAAAATGGCAACGTTTCAGTTTAATGTGCATTTCTAATGAGTTTGAATTTCACAGGCCTTTATTGGTGTGGGAGTTTGGAGATTTCAACTTCAAGTTATCTGAAATATTTAAGAGTGCCAGATTTTGTAGATACAGCCTTGGCTCCATCAGATAAAGTTGAGTTTTCCATAACTGAACAGTCACTGAGCAGATCTGAAGTATGACATGTCTGTTTATTGAAAGGATGCCGTTTAGTACTGAAACTAACCAGTCAAATGATGGCAGATTTGATTAGTCGGCTAAGTGAATTCAGGATGATCACTGCTTATTTGATTTAAACCTTTTAAAAATACGTATTCAATACATAAATACATTTTTGTGTTTGCCACATGTCATTTTTTCACTATATTGAGCTTAAGTATCATTTCATTCTTTGGAAAATGGTCCCTTTACAATATAAAAAATACATTACAAAGGCAAGTGATTGCATCATTTAATCAAATTTGTTCTATGCACTCATTAGTTATCAAAGTTTTTAATGATATTGCATTTGTGTATGTCAGGGACCCTGTTGATGAAAGAGGTGCTGTTAACCCATCCTCTTCCCATAGGACAGTGGTGTCAAACTGGTGCCATGGAGGGCCGAGACCGTGCAGGTTTTCTTTACAGCCAGTCCCTACAGCAGGTGATTTTAATGATCAGCACCTCCTTCAGTGTGAGGCAAGGAGCTCGTCAGTGAGATCAGCTGCTGGAGAGATGGTTGGAAAGAAAACCTGCAGGGTCTCGGCCCTCCATGGCACCAGTTTGACACCCCTGCCATAGGAGATCACTGACATCGTTAAGTCCTGCAGTAGTGAGGAGAGTCATCCACAGCAAAGCAACAACGTGTTAGTCCATTTCTCAACACCACTCCTGTTTTTTTTACTCTGTGGTACTCAGCCCCAAAGCAATCGGTTCTTACTGAAGGCGTAAAAATCTTTAAAACAAGTCACAGTAGTATAGTTTCATATTGTAAACAGGCTGACTAATTTCCTGAAACAGCTGAGCTCTGTAGTTCTTAGCAAATTATCAGCAAGGGATTTGGTATGCGAGCAAGAATACATCCCTGGTATTTCTTGCAGCAGGTGGAACAGGAAGAACAGGACGACCTACAGTGTGTATTTGTGGTCATGAGTGGACATGTCACATTGTGCACTGGTCTGGCTCATTTTTTGGACGACAGTGGGGCTCTATGGCAGAGGAGGAATGAGATAGGAGGCTCTGACTACACAGGCAGTACCGGTTAGTGGGATCAGTTCATTGTTGGATGTGGTCTTTTCATGGGATTTATCATAATACGCTGCATCACAGGCGCACACGCAGGCACGTTCATATACTTGTTCTGTTGTCGTGGCAATATGACACCGTGTAGTGCGTATTACACAGGCTGAACGACAAGCGCATAAGCACACGCTCTCAGTGACTGACATCCCACAGATCAGAGAACAAACTGACGGCATTAAAGGAGACACAGGCATATTTTATGAGTGTCAAAGGCACTTCTGAAGAGTTGAAATGATAGCATCACATCTCTCACACAGGGGCCCTCCTCTCTATTAAGCGTACATCACATGTGAGCACAGGGGCCCCACGTCCCTATACAGACACTTTAACAAGCCACACTGGTAATGAGCGGGTGTCAGCGCTCATCACCCCCACCACGCACACACATCTTCATAAGAATGTGATTATTGGGGATGGCAGGCAGCTCAGGGAATGTCTGTTTGAAATTGAAATAATCTAGTATTACACTAAAGGGATCTATTAGCCAGCTGAACTCAGAATGGAAAGGCAGAGCCTCATTGATCCTTCAGTACATGCAAATGGACAAGCTCTGCAGAAAGGCAGCAGTCAAAACACATCAAGAGTGGTCAAAACACTTTTTGCTGCAAATTACACTCGGCTCAGCCACTGCAAACATTTGCATTCATGCTTTGATAGAGTCTCGTTCGGATGTTTCATTATGTTTCTGAAAGCAGATGGAAATATTGATAAAAAAAGAGGCTGGTTCACAGCGAGTGAATCAAGCAGGAAATTCATTTGTCAGAAACCCATCAAAACACTCATCTGATGGGAGTCAAATAAGGAGAAAAGGTAAAATGAATACAGATCAGCTGTCTGAAAATGCTCAGTGAAAAGGCTTCTGTTTAAAATCTTACAGGCTTAGACAGTGTCTTTGTGCATTTCCAGGTAATTCCAGGTTAATGGGCTTAGACAGCATGTTGTTAGCTGTGCTTTGAGTCACAGACAAAACAAGACTCGTCTCTAAAGACTTGCCCACATTACCTGTGTCATTGCCTCTCCTCCCCCTCATCATCTGTTCCTTGTCTCCTTCCTTTTACCTTTTCAGACTGATTCCCTCCTGTATGTGCTCTCTCACCCTTCACTCATCCAGCTTTGTTCAGCTCCTCCTCTGCCGCCAGCTCCCTTAACATTCAAACCACTCTTCCCTCATCGTGTACACACTCCTTTTTCAATCCCTCCTTCCATCTCTGTTTGCATCATCCTTCCCTCACCTTGTTGAGCGTGATGACCGCCTCTTGGTTCACTCCGGTGATGTTGAATGTGTCACCGGTCTCCCCCTCCAGGATGGTGTATTCCAGTTTGGCATTCTCGCCGAGGTCGGCGTCACTCGCGGAGATGCGCCCGATCTCAGCACCCGGGATGGCCAACTCAGACACAGAGAAGGACCACATACCTGCAGCGAGACACATGATGGCACCCATTAGAGAAAGTGTCACTTCATTAGCACTGATACACTTTATTTGTCAGTTAAACATTTAATTATATCTTTTCCGACTGTTTTTCTTGCTGATCCCCACCTGTGCTGAGCCAATATTTACAACATTTCTTTCTGATAATGCAGCATTTAATTTAACAGAACTGAGAGGATGAAGAAGAGCGATAAAGGAGGAAAAAGGCAGAGTGGGCGTTCGAGCGCTCGGCACTGAGATATTATTAAAACGCCAGGTAAATACAGCCAGAAATCCTGCTGTAAAAATAACTAAATTAAAAGAGGCTAGATTTAAAAACCAGAAGGAACACAGGAGATACAGCTGAGAGAAGCTCCTCTGTCTCCCTCACAACATCTGAACTACATGAACTGAGCCAAGTACTCATCACAAACATCTGCTTTTTAGTGTCTGAGTCGTCCGTTCCTTCCTCCTGCTAACAAGGATTAATAAAGATAACAGGCTCTTTCATGTGCTGCCGTCATGTTTAAACAGTCTGGTTTACTTCCAGTGCTGGGCCCATTAAAGCAGCATATTATGAAGCCTTTGCTGGATTTGCAGTTTACATTATAGGGACACATAGCGCACTTCCTCTGATTTATCTGATGTACCTAAGTGATGAAAGTATGTCTCAGATGACTCGTTTTTCTGCATAAAAAACACACAAAAAATACATATATTCCATTTTAAGTCATCCTGATTAACACACAGCGACCACCAGCTGCACTGACAAGAGTAAGTAGGGAAGGAAAGGAAGAAATTGAGCGGGGGAAAAGGTAAGATATCACTATTTGGCTCGCACACACACAACAGACAGGCTCATTCAAACAGAGCTGTTATCTGTTCAGCTAAAGCTAAGGGAATCAGATAGAACGGTAAACGTGAGGGAGAACAACATCACACAAACATGTTGGGCTGACAGAATAAAAGATAGCCAACACTTGAACAAGACAGTATCTGGGCCAACACACAGTCTGATGAATTCTGTAACTCTGACAGGATCACAGCGAGACAAAATGTTGAGGTTATTTCACTTTGTGGAGCAGGATTACAGTTCACACATCAAAGTGGCTTTGGAAACTGAAGTTATCCACTCAGCCTGTTTGATTGTTGTCTTTTCTGTCTGGTGATGCCAAAGCTGAAATGAGGAACTCTGGTAATTACTGATAATTCAATTTAAAAAGCAAACAACAAAAACCCACAGGTTTCTCACAACAAGTCCTCCAACTTCAGTTAGACAGCGGGGTGTAAATCAGCTTTTTCTGAGGTAGTACTGCTATGAGCTGACAACGTTTGGTCCTTGTCTTACAAAATACACAAATAAAAATTCAGTTTTTTTTTAGTATTGTTTTGTTTTAATTATGTTTAATCAATCAGAAGATGGACACCTGGAATTATTAGAAATACTGAACTCACTGTTGTTCGCACCCCTTCTACTATTAACTGTTTGGATGTTTCTTGCTGTGTCTATGGACCAAAGAGCTGAAACAAAGAAGAAGGAAGCAGTAGCTACAAACTGAGAATAGTGAAAAGTTTTGGCTCTTTGTCGTCGTTTTCGTCACATCTTAAGGGATTGTGTTGAAAATGTTTTCACACTTTCCAGAAGTGTGTACTCTGTTAGTTAGTGCTTCCTCGTCCATTTCAATTCCTTCACAGTAAAATATTCTAAATGCAGTTTTCTTCACAATAAAACTCTGAACACCTGGAAGTCACTAAAAGTTATAGGAACTAGAAAACACTCAGAGACAAACAAGGCATAATCCAGCTACTTTTGCTATGCACTGAACACTGTTGGCCTCTTGTGGTGCAATAATAAACTAAAACTACTATTGTCAAAACATTCACCCAAGCACCAGGGTTTTTCAGTGGTCGAGACAGATTTGTTGCTTTGGTATCTGCTCCTATCTCTCATTACAGTGGGCGACTCCTGACATGATCAGGGTGAGCTGAAGGTTTACAGTGGAGATCTATGTTAAACGTGTGCGTTGAACTTCCTTTGTTTTTATCTTCAACAGTCGCCCTTGTATTAAAGACTTTGAGAAGAAAATACACATGTTTGAAGTGGTGCACACCAACCACAGATAAGCTGTGGCAGCTGTGTGTAGGCTCCTGATGGAAACTCTTTACCATGCGTCTGTAAATTCAGGTGTTATAAGAAAATAAAACTGCCAGACTTCATTAGACAATTTAAACAGTGCATAGAGTCCAAGGTAAAAAAAAAATTACACAGCATATATCTAAAAACACTACCCATATGTGATCAATGTTAATCCTCAAGGCAACCCTTTGCCACAGCTTTGTAGTAAACCCCAAGGTTGCAGTCAGAAATATTTTCTCACTAATACCAGAAATACCACAACCTACAGTTATACACTGTTTTATCTCAATCAATAAGTTAATGAGTGAGGGAAAGGTATAAGAACCACAGGATCAGAGAGAAGGTTACAATCCTTCATTTAGATCCTCTTACAACTATTTTTGATTGTGGGGTGTTCGCTGCAAAGGCTGCATATTATTCTAGATTAATGATGAATAACAAGCATATTTCTAGACTGTTATTTGACGCAGTCTCCAAACTCACCCAACACCACCAGGTTATCAGCAGCTCTGATCTGTCTGCACTCGATTTTCTGTTGTATTTTAATGACAAGGTAGAGGATATCAGAACCGCAAATCCACAGTCCTTGAATGACAAAGTAGATGGTTCAGCTACTTTTCCATCTACGGGGGTGTAGGCTTTTTGCAATCTGAGCCTATTTCTTTAGACAGTCTCAACAAGGTTGTCATGGAGGCTCAGTGTACAACCTGCTCTCTTAATCCTCTGTCAGCGTGGGTTTGGTCCACATTAGGCCCCTATGTGTTATATATTTTGAATGTATCGCTTTCCACTGGAGTTTTCCCAGCTCATTTTAAATCCACCATTGTTAAACCCTTGTTGAAGAAACCGGGCTTGGATGCTGACTCCCTAACTAATCATAGGCCTGTCTCAAACCTCATTGAGAAAGTGGTCTCAAATCAGCTTTTTGAATATTTATCATTGAATAATCTTTTTGAATCGCTTCAGTCAGATTTTAGGGCAAAGCACAAAACAGAAACAGCGTTGACAAAAGTGGTAGATGATTTGCAACTAACTCTCGACTCAGAGGCTTCATCTCTTCTGCTGTTGCTGGACCTAAGTTCTGCTTTTGATACGGTGGATCACTGTCTTTTACTGAACAGACTTGAGAATTATTTTGGCATCTCCCTGACAGGGAGATCTCAGTGTTTTCTTTAACAATATGCTCTCTGAGTCCAGTGGTGTTGGCAAGGGGTACCACAGGGATCTGTACTGGGTCCACTGTTGTCTACCTTCACCTTTGGGTCAAATTTTGCGTTCCTTTGGGATCTCTTTTCATTGCTATGCAGATGATCTTCAGTTATACACGCCGTTGGCCTTTTGAAGTGGATCTGACATTAAACTTCAGGCCTGTCTCTCAGCTGTCAGGAGCTGGTTATCAACAAATTTCCTGCTTCTGAACTCTGCTAAGACAGAAATGATGGTTATTGGTCTTCTGAGACTTAATCCTTTGTTTGATAACTTTACTCTGACTTTGGGTGACTGTGTTATTCACTGTAAGGCTAGAGTCAAGAATCTTGGTGTGCTTTTTAAACAAACTCTCTCATTCGAGGTCCATATTAAAGAGGTGACCAGAGTGGCCTTTTTTCACCTCAGAAATATTGCAAAGATTAGAGCAATTCTGCCGTTTCAGAATGCTGAGTTTCTAACTCATGCTTTTGTTTTATCACGTTAAGATTACTGTAATATCAGGTTTGGCAAAGAATCTTATGATTCCTTGTGGTTTCTGTTTATCTTTTTGTGTTACCTTGTTTGTGGGCTTTAGTTTTGCTTTTTGTGTTCTTGGTTTTCTTATTTCCCCCTGTGTTTCTGTCGGTGTCCTCCCTTGTGGCGTTTTTGTTACTTCCTGTTTTGTTTTGTTAGCTCACTTCCCTTGTGTGTCACTGTAGCTTTTACTTCCTGTCTGTGTCCTCCTCCCTCTCTCCCTGATTGTTGGCCCCACCCTAATTGGTTTCACCTGTGTCTGGTCTCCCCTGCTATTTAGTCGGTGTGTCTTCCCTCTGTCTTTGTCAGGTCCTTTGTTCAGCTCCCTGTGTTCTTGGATAGTTTGCTGCTGTGGATGTTCCCTGTTCCTCATGTTCTCCATGTTACCTCGTCACCTCGTCACCTCCCTCCCTGGATTCTCCCCTGTGCTGCTAGACTCTAACTCTGGACTCTGTTTTTGGTTTGTACTTTGTTTTCACTGTTTTGTTACTTTTGGATCATTGTTTTTCCCCTGTACATGTGCAGCGCCTTTAGTTGTCTTATTATTAAATCTTTATTTTGAGCACTATCATGATTGTCTACATTTTGCGTCCTTTATCTCACACCATAACAAAAAACAGCTTTAAATTGTCTGCAGATGGTCCAAAATGCAGCAGCTCATGTTCTGACCAGAACGAGCAAATATGAACATATCACTCAAGTGCTGACCTCTGTTCAGGTCTGATTTTAAGGTGCTGCTGCTAACTTATAAAAGTGTGAATGGACTGTCCCCATTGTACCTGTTGGCTGATTTGGTAAATTTGTTTGTCCCCACTCATGCCCTACGTTCCCAGGGCACTGGGCTTCTGAGTGTCCCAAAGGTCCACAGATAGACCGCGACAAAGACTGAGGAACAGGCTTTTTCTTTCTGTTCATTGACTTTTTGGAACAGTTTACCTGTTGAAATCAGGCTGAAATCATCTTTTATTGAAGTTTTAAAGTTAAGATGAAGACTCACCTGTTTACTGTTTCATCTAAGTCTTAAATTATTTTTTTTACTGTGTCCTTTTTATTTAGTATGTTTGTGTATTTCTGATGTTTTTATTGTTTTATTTTATTTATTTCTATGTACAGCACCTCTAAAGTGCTTTATAAATAAAATATGATCACAGAATGTAACCCTCACTTCTACATATGTGAATTTATATATAAAGCATTCTCGTGTAAATTAACATGAGCATTGATTTAACAACATGAACTCTTCCCTGGCTCAATAAAAATGTCAGACACAGATTAAGACGGTGTGGTGATGGTTCAGCTGCAGGGGGAGAGGGAGCAGGTTGGTGATAAAGTGGTTAAGTGGAGGGGCACCCAGCCGGACCTGTGAGTGAGGTGTCACCGGCCCGTGGACCTGAAGACGGCCATCATCTTGGCAGAGGACCCCCAAAACCACTGGCACTGCTCCCTGTACCAACCTGCTCCATGTTTCCCGAGTTACTCCACAAATCTACACTTTAAAGTAAATCAGCAGCCACAGTAACAAAGCTGGGAAGAAAACTTATTTCCTGTTGAACAACCACTTTATTAGGAATAATATGTGCAGAGTGAAACTGAGCCGTTACATAATGAGGTATATCATAACAACTATTTAAAGATTGCAGGAATCCAAGTTGTGATTTACAGCATTTGCTTCCTAAATCTACTGCCTTTGATTCATTTCCTTTTCATCTTGAAGCTACTCCCACTTAATTACTTTGTTGTCTTTAGGGGAAGATTGAAGCTCTTTCTCAGCAGAATCTTAACACCACAAATTACCAGTGACAGAACAAGGAGTCACCCTCACGGTGTCCTTTAATAAGATGCTATTGAGTGATGTTTCTCACCGAACTGAGTCAGCTCAGGGGAACGTAACCTGAGATCCCATGTTAAAATAGATATGGCAGAAAGAGACAAAAATAACCATGTGTTTTTCAGAAAGAGTTGTCAAATTAAGAATCAACATGTTATTGCTGTGGAGACAGAGGCAGAAAAATCTCTAAAAACATAACAGCCTAGATGGATTTGAAGGGATTAAAACAAATTCCTTCTTGATCAGGATGAAGCCACTGTGAATCAAACAGTTTTATATTTTTCAATAAGCTGGCTTCCCTAATAGCCCAGCTGTGATCTCCATATCTACCTGATTGGCTCGTGTTAATTGCTTTTTTTTTTTTTATCGTCCTCTGTAAATAAATCAGATTTGTTCTAAGTTTTTCTGTGATGGCTTTGAGATTTTTGCCAACCAAAGTCTCAGTGAAGATTACATAAGAGCACAAGTAACATAAATTCACCACTGACATTCAAACGGGATTTGTTATTCATAGTTAAATATGCTTAAGTGGTTAGCTGCTAGCATTTTTATCTGTACACATTACAAGCAGTAACAGTGTCAGTAGCATTAAGCTCACTGCTGGTCTTATGGCTCTAAAGGGCCCTGAACTGGCCCCATTACCATATGCTGCTCTCCAGGCTGCTCTTTACACACTTCTTTTTTTATTTTTACTTAACTTCATTTACCTTCTGGTGAACAACTGCTTCCTCCTCCTCCTCCTCCTCCACGTCTCCATCATCTGCTATTTACTCAGGTTGCTTCACTCTATGTTGTCAAGGGTTTCCCCACTGTTTAAAACTGTAAAATACAGCCTCTAATGGGTTTTCCCAAGGTATTTACCCCAAGCTATAGACTAATAGCTCCTTTAAAAAAAAGAAGTGGAAAACATAAAGGATGGAGTGATTTAAGCTCACTTAAAAGCACTTCAGTCTGTGAGTACAGCTTTCTAAAGAACCTCAGCTGGACATCAAATGAATTCCCACTGCACTTTTATACATAAAGAGAAATGTATTTCTCAATATCCATCACACTTTACGTCCCAGAGTTAAATTGAATGTAATTGTGTCATTATTACTCATTGTAAAAACACTTAATCATTTCCTGTCTCTTCCAATAACAAAACTGTCAATTTTCCTATTCTTGTATTTTATAAACTACAGTATTTTCCAGACTATAAGCCGCTACTTTTTCCAACGCTTTGAACCCTGTGGCTTAAACACCGGTGTGGCTCAGTATCTGCGGCACGAAGCTCGTTAGCTCTATACAAGCTAGCAAGCTCTGTGCCACTGATACATTTAGCGTCGTCACATCAGACCCGGTCAGAGTGGACCACATGAAACTGTTCAAATAAATTCAATAGTGGCTTATAGACAGGAGCGCTCAATAGTCTGGAAAATACAGTAAATGGCGTCTTTTCATTGATCAACTCAATAAAGTGCAAATAATTTCAGTCATAAATGAGGAAGTGGTTTATGCAGGTCTGTCCCACAGACACATACTAAATGCTACAGCAGAAACAGTTTACGATAAAAAATAATTACCAGTTATCAACATAATGAGGAAACATTGTTAATTAACATTTCCGTTGCAACTGAGAATATCCACAACATGTCCAGTGACAATGTATTTCATTTGTTTTCCTACTGCTGTAAGACAATATAATGAGGTACTGTAATTTTTCTGTTTTGTTTTACAGCCCAGTTAAGTTTAGACAAAGGCCAGTGTCTGTTTAATACTAAGAAAGTCAACACTGAGTAGAAGCAAGAGACAGACGGTGTTCACATAATTATCATTTAACCAAACCTACCTACACTCTTCTTGTAACATACAAGTGGACAAAATTAATATTTTCATTTTATATAATTTTATATCAAATTAATTGTAGTAATATAAAATAAAAAAAAACTGGCTTATATACAGAGGATTATCCCAGGAGGTTTCAGAGCTGCCAGCTCATTGTTGTAACTGTCCACCCGACACCTTCACTGTACTGGTTCACTCTGTGATCTCACAGCAACATTATCAGGTTGTTTTCTGTAGAAAAAGTTGTAACAACAGAGTGTATTACCTGCACAGCACCAAGCAGCACACAGACATAACTAGCTGCTGGACATTTAGCAGCTAAAGAGCCAGATATTTCCCTGAGGAGCTGCTAGAGACCAACACACACTCCAGGATGATGACTGTTGGAATCTGGAAACACACATTTCCTACACACTTGATATGGCTGTTTATATCATATGTTAAGTTTATACACACTCCTGCAGACCCATGACACCCAATTTGGATACATGGGTGTAGAAGGTGAATGAATGAATGATAATTTAAAAGGTCAGTGCTGTGTTTCGTTTGTTATTGAAACCTTAACTAATGTGCTTTTGCTTTGTAAACCAAACTACACGGATAAGTCAGAATGTAAAACCTAATCTGCAGTGTTACAAACAGCTTACATATGGAAACACAGCACTATACTAGAAATACATGTATAATATCAACATTCTACACAGTAATATGAATATAACTACTTGAAGACAGGGCTGTTTTGTGCATTTGTGGAGCTATTGTTGGAATAATTAATATTAATATTGTGCTTCACTAACAGTAACTAATATTACAGTTACACTCCAATGCATGGAAAACATGTGGGTGTACTTTATGATCTATTAGGCTTTGCTTGTGTGTTGCTACCTTACATTTAACAGTTGTGTGTTTCTGACTTCCAACATTGAGAAGAGCCCTTTACTTTTTCCATCATCAGAACCTCCTGTGAACAGGGCCAGGACCATAAAGAAATTATTTTCCCAGGTTGGCATGAACGAACATCAGTGGTCTGCCCAGAGCCCTGACCTCTACCCCCACCCAACACTTTTGGGATGAATTAGAGCAGCAACTGTGAGCCAGGCCTTATCAAAACCCACCGGTGCCTGACCTCGCTAATGTGCTTGTGAGTGAGTGGAAACAAAATTCCTGCAGCCAGGGCTCAAAATTTTACAGAAAGCTTTTGTTGAAGAGCAAGGTTGTTACAGCAGCACAGCAAAGCCCATTGTTTGGGAACAACACTCTCATACTGAATGGGTGTCATGTTGGTTTTCATGTTCCTACATACTTGTCGTACTACCTGCTATAAGAAAACATAATTGCGTTGTGGCATTATACAAAACTACTCTATTTTAGATTTTAAAACATTTGAAAGCAGTGAGGGAGCAACAATCTTTAAAGTAAATATATTCTGCTGCTGACGCCCACGTGGCCCTGCATGGGTTGGCCCACTAAAGGGGACAGCATGTGCCAATGAATCAATGCTAAATGCCAGTTTATGTGGTGTGACTACCATGCCTACCATCTGGGACTGACACAGCACCAGAAGGCTGAGACGAAGACAACTCGAACATAAACAGGCCTGTTGCTAATGAGACAGCAAATTAGCAAAGTTATTTACTAGTTGGATTTTGTGGTTTGTATTGATCTGGGCTATTGTACAGTGAAGCGGGGCACGACAGTCCCTGTCAGGCCTGTTCTCTCTCTCTCTGTCACACACACACACACACACACACACACACACACACACACACACACACCATGCACAGTGAAGTCCCTCCAGCCTCACTCTCTTTCACACACACGCGCAGACACACCATGCACGGTGATGTCCCTCCAGCCTCGCTCTCTTTCACACACACACTTGTCACACACAGAGCGAGCGCTCGAGAGGAGAGTGACAAAGGAGGTGTGATGCTGGTAAAGTAGGCTAGACCTAGTCATTATCAGCTTTCTGTTCACACAGGAGAGCAGCTGGCAACACAAGTCATACATCATTTCCACCTGTGATGGACAGGAGGGAAAAGGAAAAGAAAGGGAGGGAGGCAGAGAGGACAGTGAAAAGGTGAGTGGCGGGGAGAGAATCCCACCTCGTCCTGCACAAAGAACTACCTCAATAAGCGGCACAGGTCTCTGATAAAATCTCACATCGGATCAAAATAGAGCACAGCTTTGGACTGTCCTCTGCCTTTGTTCGTGCAGGTAAAGCCATTAGAGTGGGCTGTGAGGGAACAGCATGGGCACGCCGGTTCAATGCATCATGTCTCACTAATATAGGTGCTCCCCACTGAGCTGGCGATAATTGTGCTAGAGAGAGAAGATCGAAAGCCCTCCTGTGTGTTATTTGGGCTCTTCTTCACAGGAAAAGAAGACACTCTCTTCACGTCTCTTTCTCACCTAAGGCTGTTCTGATTCCCCATGACTCTTGTCAAACTGGAGTTCACTTAGAGATGTTAAAAATGGTTAGGGACTCGCAAGTTTGTGCAGGTGATTGGATGAATTGGGGCCATGCTGGCAAGGGGATTAGTTGGAAATGAAGCAAAATGACAGGTGGTGAGAGTTAATTAGGGAGGCTGTAGTTTAATACAGGTTTAAAAGAGCAGAAAAAGAGCTTAAATTGACAAACTGCTGGATGGAAGAGAGGAGGGGGATGTGTTAAAAGAAGAGGGGGTGACTGTAACAGGACAGATAAATATGAAATGAAAGATGCAACACGAGAGGGACGGTGAAGGTGGGAAGAGAGGAATGAAGAGGGTGAAAAACCAGCAGGGAACCACTTTTTGAAGACAAGTGTGGACCGGGGCCTGTGTTGTAAAAGCACTCGGAGAGGAGAGTGGGGAGGGTGGGGTTGAGTGGGAATAAAAAATAAGAGGACGTGACTCCGCCACATCTTATCTGAAGCAGCGGAGGCGTGTTTCTTGTGATGGCGGCGGCGGTGGTAGAAGGTGCCGAGTTCGGGGAGTCATTAAAAAAATGTCTAGCTGGCTAAAGCACATGCACTGGTTTTGAAAATAGCCTGAATAAAATCTGCATCCGTTTAGAGGGAGTCCATCACACAGGCACTTATACCCAAGAGGGCTTAAAGGAAAAAGGCCAGAGAGACGTGAGGGAGGATCAAGGCGAGAAGAGTGTGATTTAGGCATCATCACGAGACAGAGCGAGGGAGTGATAGCTGAGGCAGGGATGGAGAGATGAAAACAGGGCTGCATTTGCTGTCCAGGCAGAATTTTTATTCTTCCCGAGACACTACGGGGTTAAATTAAACTGCATGCAGCGAGGGAGAAAGTGAAAGCGATGCCTACTATCTCGGTGCTAATGGGGTTAATAATGAAATAGAGTAGATTTCTTCCTTTGCAGGCTCCGGGGCAAGCGGTGTAAAGCACTGCATGTTGCTGTTTAACTTGCCTGGTGCAGAGTACGAGGCCATTAGCCATTACTAAGCTCTGTCCTAATGCTGTGTAGAGTAGGAGGGAGAGGCTGGGTGTGCCTGAGTGTGTGTGCATGTGTGTATGTGTGTCCATTAATCCATTAGTATGTGAATGCCTGTACTCACACTCTGGCATGAGTGCACCTAGGTGCCTAAGTACAAGCAATGCTAAACGATGTGGACTCCACCACCCTGCATCCATCTTCCAGAGCAGGTGAGAGTGAAGTACACATGTTCTAATAACTTACATATGATAAAGCTTTGTGCAGCAGCATGAAATGTCCTCAGAGGTTATATAATGTGGAATCATTTTAAATGACAAACTCACAAAAAGGAGCTGCAGGTTAGCCAGGATATCAGGAGGCTCAAAAGCTTTACATTGACTGGTTCTGGAGCGTAATGACAAAATGATAAAATGAGGGAACAGAAGTCAGTCTGGCTGGTCGGCTGGGGAGTTGGTCGGCTGAATAACTGACTGATGCTACTAAGAAAGGGGAAAGTAGAGTTTGCAGCTGGTTCAAACCAGTTAGACTCGCCACTGACATTCGCCTCCACCTGCGAGTTATTATGAGAGACGAGTGAAACAGAAAAATGTACAGCGAGAGCTGAAGGGAAGGGTGAAAAAATGGGGGGAAAAAGACGTGGGACTGAAAGCAAATGAAGGAGGGCTGCGAGTGAAAAGGAGAAAAAGACAGAGAGAGAGGGAGAAGGAGAGAGATGTGACTGAGAGCAATGTTTCCAGCAGTGATTTTACTGTCTATTGAAGCAGAAAGCACTGAACTTTAGATGAAATATTAATACAGAGCAGAAGAAACAGAGGGATAGAGAAAATAAAAGGATAAAAAGCATGCTGGTATTAGCCACCTCCATTTTAATTAGTTTCTACTTTCATTTCATTTCCTCCATCTCCTATTTGGGCTCTGAAGATGTAAAACTTAATTAGTGAATAACAATTATTGGAAATTATTGCCTATTACCTAATTGTTTAGGTTATCACTGTAATCATTATTACTCCCTGCAACTACAACTGAGCATTAGAGCCAGATGAAATTAGTCAAATGGTTATAAGAATCAAGCGCTCGATTTTTCTCCAGAATGCACTGGTGCACAGCAGGCAAATGCAGAGGTCGGGTTTAATTAACACAAGGTGTTGTCCGAGCCTGAACGCACGCTGCAGACTGGACATGGATTTACTGAGGTGAAAAATGCTTCCTCTGGAGACGGAGTGAGCTCTGAATATTGTGCATGTGTTTTTGTCCTGTGGTGACTGACAGCAATCGCTTGCGTTACGTACTGCTGTTGGATCTGGGAAATGCAATCATGAGCTTGTATTTATTAAACATCTGAGAGTCACGTCACATGAAAGTCAACCAAGGACTGAAAGCACCGCAGCTCACAGGAGCACGAGGGTTATTTTGGAAGAAAAAGTAGGACCACTGCTTTCTGACACTCCTGCAAAGTAAAAATGATGGTGTTGCTATTTTTCCTGACAGTCCCTGTGAGTGCAAAAATATATTATGGCATGGGAAATAGTGAAGATCTTTAGATATACAGGCAAGTCATCTAGCTAACTAAGTTATTGAGGTTATATATACAACCATCACGATGAGAGGCAGAGTACACGGAACAGTCAATCAAAAGTATATGTGGTTTGAAACAGTGGTTTCATTTAGCTGCTAGCTTTATGGAGTAGTCAGAGCTTTATCCTCTTATGCCAGTTATGTTAGAATATTACCCAAGAAACAAGAGGGCAACAGTGTTCAGTCTATAGCATCATCACAGCTGGATTATGTCTATGCAGAGGTTTGTGCTCTTGCTAGTTTATTCCTGCAACATCGCACCTTCCTGTAAAGTTAGCTCTTTTGTTATATCTGCTAGCACAGGTCACTTTCTGTTCAAAAGAAAACTCAGCTGCAGGGTACTGTGATCGACCTCCATGACCTGTACAAGGTCAGGGCTTTAAAGAAGGCCTGATCAGTCTTGGCAGATCTGAGCCATCCCTTGTGCAAACTCATGTTGTTACCACCAGGATGTAGCTACAATCTGCCACAGTGCTGAACAAATCGATTGAAAAGGACTTTCATTCCTGTCAGGCTTTTAAATAACACTCAGTAATTTGTAAATTGTCTTTTTACCTGTTGTTTGTGATCTCTGTCTGTGACTTGTGTTTGGTATGTTGTTTGTAAATCAAATTGCTCCCTGGGGATAATCAAGATAAACTTGAACATGAATTTGAACACAGGGTTGATTCCCTTTAATGGGTCCACGTGTTAACTGCTCATTAAAACAAGTATCTAATCAGACAATCCAGTGGCAGAAACAAATGATTTTGAACATGGTGTAGTTGTTGGTGTCAAACTGGCTGGTTTGAGGATTTCATGAAGGTGCTGGAGTTTTCACCATAACCACCTCCAGGGTTTGCAGAGGATAGTGAACACATCCAGTTGTTCAGAGGAATGGTCAGACCTTTTGGAGCTGACAGAAATGCACCAGTACTTCAGACAACCACTCATTGCAACTAAGGTCTGGAGAAGAGCATCTCTGAACACACACAACACATCAAACCTGGAAGCGGATGAGACCACAAGACCACACCAGGTGTCACCAAAATGGCCTCACCAAAACTATACAACAGAAGGTGAAGACAAACCTGGTCTGAGGACGTGATTTCTGCTGCAAAACTCAGATGGTATGCTCAGAATTGGATGTAAACAACATCAAAGCATGGATTCATCCTGCCTTGTATCAACAGCTGCTGTGCTGTAATGGTGTGGGGAATATTATCTTGGCATAACTTTGGGTCTCTTTATACAAACACTTTGACACCACAGTGTACTGGAGCATTGTTGCTGACCATGTCCGTCCCGTTATGACCACAGCGTTCTGTCTTCTGATGGTTTGCAGCAGAATAACTGCCCAGTCACAAGGCACACGTCATCTCAGGTGGGTTTCCAGAACATGATAAGTTGTCCTCACAGTCACCAGATCTCAGTCCACTGGGATTTTGGGATGAAGTTTTCATGAAGATGCCCCCACATATCTGCAGCAACTGTGTGATGCCATCACGTCAACATGGACAAAACAGGACTGTACCTCCTAAAGTGTATGAGTGTGTATTGTAACAACATGGACACATCCTCTGAATTACTGGATAAACAAACCCTTAATTTGCATTATCGTCCTACACATATTAAAATAACTGCTGATAATAGCAGCATATGTAAACACAAGGAACATAAATTTGTAGATTGCAACATGGATGTTTTTTGCATTAATATATACATAAAGGTAGAATATTTTATGTGGAACAGATTACTTTTGGAAACTAGCCTCTGCTGTTTAGTGGGTTTTATGCAAAGCAGTTTACTCTGCATTCATGCACTGTAGCAAAATGAGCCTGGTGAGAGCTGAACCCATAATTGCAAGTGCAGCAGTTACAACGTGCTAAATCGCGCAGGAACTTTCATACAGTTAAAGAAAAACTTACAAAAAAGAAAAACTGTGGTTGTGCAGGAGGACAGCCTCAAAATCTTAGCAGATAAGAAAAAACCCTACCTGCAGAAAAAATACAGACATATGTTTTCATTTGAAACTTCAGGTGTGGATGTTTTCTTTCCCCTTTCAAGTCCTACTCCTCCGAGCCTCAACACGAGGATATGTTCAGCATCAGCCTCCTGTCTTCGTCCAGCCTCTTCCTCCTTTTCTACCACCATTTTCCTTCTCAATCAAAGTCAGAACTGTTTTGTTCATCCATATGAAACAACAAGCAGCTCCAGTTTATCTCCAAACCATTTAAACAGCTGGAAGCTGGATTCCCACCAGGCCCTGCAGGGTCCATCATGGCGTCATGTCTGTCTCCCTGCATCTCCTGAAGTTTACTTTCTACCTGTTCTGCTCGCAGAAGGATCGTCTGTTTACCCAATCTGGTGAGGGATATTTATGATTCATAAGGACGCCATAAAGTGTTGGAGGAAAACTCAGTCTGGCCTTGCCTGCCTTTATGTTTAAGGGATGAGAGTGCAGGGCTGAGGCGATTCATTTTGCACCCCTGCAGCAGAGTAGTTTACCCACCGCTGTTTTTCTGACAGAGACCGTACAGTGCACAGAGCTATTTAGCATATCCTGAGGGAGATGACGTGCTGGCCCATTTCCACCTGCGTTTCGAGGAGCCTCAGGAAAACAGGGTCAAGAGTGCAGCGAGGGCAGGACGGGATGGCTCGGACCTCAGGGAACATGTTCACTGGTTCCTCAAAGGGTTAGGTGGGGATTGAACATGTTCAGCCGAGTGGACATCAGTGTAGTTCCTCAGCAGCAGGGGAAGAGACTTAAAAAGACTCTCAAAGAGTGCTTTTGTCTGTCCAACTTTTTTCCAAGAACAAATTTTCATGGGCTTGAGTTTCAGGGAAGATTTTCACATGTATACCACAAGAGGCAAGCTTACTGAGAGAAAAAACAAACAAACAAAAAACCCCACCCAAACACACACTGATGTGAGACAGCTAGCAATGGCCCGCCACACCCTGTTGAGGATGTGCCGCTCACAGTCCAGCGACTCCATTCATCAAGCTCGACAGAGAGAAAGAGAGCGCCAGAGAGGAAAGCGAGAAAGACGGAGTAAACAGAGGCTGAGAGGTGAAAGGTAACGTTGCAAGACAACAGCAGAAGGATTGAGTGGTCAGGGATGACAGCAGGTAAAGGTAGGTAAGCACAAAACAGACAGGAAGCAAGGATGCAGCAATGGAGGGAAAGGAAAGGAGAGAAAGGCTCAGACGCTGCTGGGAAGGTTCCCATTAACATGGAAATCACTTCTTCTTCTCCGGCTTTCCATGGCTCACTGATGGCTCGGCAAAAAGAGAATGGCTTTAGCTTCTATTATTCTGCGTGAAGGGGCACACTGCCAGGTCAGATGAAAAAGTAACACAAAAAAATAAAAAATTGTCAAGACAGTCTCTTTGCGCCCTGTCTCCCTGCGTTTCTTGTGTGTTCTCGGGGAGCAAAGGGGCCGGGCGTCGCTGGAGAAAGTGTGATGGATTCACCTAATTTCCACAGAAGCCCGAGCTGATACACAGGGAGATGAAAAAAAAAAGAAGCGGGAACAGAAATGGCCCTGTTTGAGGTAGGGGGGTGTTGGGGGAGGAGAGTTTAATGAAGTTTTAAATTTCCCTCTTTCTGCTCTGTGATGGCAGGGAAAGTTGTGAATATGGAAATTCTCAGTGTGGAGAATTTAAGACCCTCTTGGGCTTCCATAGCACTGGATTGGCTGCATGTAGGTCTTTGGGAAACCTTGTGTTGTATAGGACGATTACTGCACGATGAATTTGGCTGCACAGGATTGTGGCAGAAAAGCTCATCAGGGGGAAGCTCTGCCCGCAGATTCCTCACAGGAGCTGCCAAATTGATGTGGTTCTAATGTCAGAGTAAAGCCTCATTTGTTGTGCATGTATATGTGAAGAAGAACAAGAGAGTGCAGAGAACAAAAAGCCACTACCCACGGGGCTGGCTGACCCTGCTACTTCAACACTTGTGCTAGTGCTGGACACACACACACACACACACACACACTCACAATGCAGTTAGAGGGCTGCTGCAGCAGGATTCATACCCACGCAGGGTGAGAGCCTAGAGGAATCTATCCAAGCAGAGCTCTGTACTGTGCCACCATTGACTCCGGGGCACTGCGATGGCAGGCCTAATTGTGCGTTGTGATATGAGGGAGGCATTTCAGGAAAGGCTTTTCATGCCTCAGCGCTTTCTCACCCCCTGAGCTGGCTGCATATACAAATTTTTGCATATGTACTGCATGTGAGTTTGTATATGCTCGCAAGTATTCTCCAAGGATGCCTTATAAAATATGTAATCAGCAACAGCTGCCAGTAATGACTCCCTATGTATATGTACCAAAATATACAAGCATACATAAACAGATACGGGCACATCTGTCTCCATCATGGCCTCTAAACACAACACTGAAAACCTGCTTCATTTCATTTCCCAGCTTCCCTTCAGCTCTGTGTGAGATAAAGTGATTTTTAGTTAGCCTGATTATCACTGTCGCCATGAAGCCATTAGCTCCAGTCCTCTCCTCTCTTTCCCCCACCCATCCCCATTCCTCTATCCTGTCGTCTCCCTCCTCCCTCCTTCACGCTTTGGTGAACTTGCCCCCAGGACTTGCTTTCATGCATTCTAAAAGAGTGCTGGCTTCACGTCTTTATCGTGCCAGTCCAAACAATGGGAGACGTCAGCGAGTGGGCGGCGATCATTGGACAGAATGACAGGATGTGGGCGGCCATGGTGGACCGGATTGGCCTACGTGCACGTCCCTTAACTCTGACGAACCCATAACTAGTCCACAAATGCACATTAGTCATGGCATTTAACTAAATTCATTATCGATGGCCTATTGAAGAGGACACAAGCTATTTTCGATATGCATTAGATTGCACTGAATGTGATTTGCCTGCTAAAGAGGATATAACAGAAAATGATGTAGGCCGATGCCAGCAGTGGTGGCTTGTCTCCTGTCATTGTTACGTAAAAAACCCCAAAAAGGAAACTTACACCAGCTCCCTAATGTTTTACTGACAATTCTTAAAGCAATAATATTGTATAAAACACTACTCCTAAATGAAGAACAGTATCTGAGGAAATTTGGATGACAAATATTAACCCCCCGGCATGGAGGTTGTTGCTTGGCAGAGAACATGAATGTTCATTAACAATAGCTACAGTAGTTTACAGTGGGACTGTGAAAGTGAACGGTTTGACAAGTGGGATTTCTCAGCACAGACACTTTCTGCCACACTGACTAAAAATGATTGTGCGCTGAGGGTGTTTTAAAACAGGAACAGATGGGAGAGTGTGTGATAAGGGACATGGGGGCAGCGGGTGTGTGAGGAGCACACACTGAGAGAGTGGGAGTCAGGAATATGTGTGTATGTGTGTCTCTGGGCCTGATAGATGACAAAGTCTGTCACTTCTGTGTGTCTCCTGTGTCACCTCCTGTGTGCGTGTGCGTGTGTGTGTGTGTGTGTGTGCGCGTACAAGTGCAGACACAAAAAACATAAAGGTAGATTTCAACAGATGCAGAAAAAGCTTGGACCACAGATAAAGAACACACACACACACGCACACACACACACACACACACACACACAGAGGGTGAAGCCATTACGCCAATCTGTGAGTCCACTCTTAGCTCACCCACTCATCCTTCTTTGTTGTCTATATGGCTCTTTGCCTTTTTTTAACAACTCATTCTCAGTAAAGGACATAATACCCTTTTATCCCTTTCTGATTCCCTTCATTTCATTCACTCCCCCGCTCCCTTACTTCTACGTTTGTCTCCTTGTCTCCTCAGCCTCTCTGTGCTTTCCTCTCCAAGCCATTTCTCACCCACTCCCTCTTTGCTTCTTCCTTTTGTCTCACTCCTCTGACAACTTTATCACACCTTTCTCAGCGACTCCATCTTTCTCTTTTAGGAAAAGAACTACACACTTGTGCGCCTTCACTTGCACACACACCTCCTCATTCTCTCTTTTTGTCTCCTCCCATTCACACTCTCTCTGTTACAGCCTGGCTCTCCAAGGAAATGAATTAGTAATATTTATGATGAAGCCCTCTCCGAACTACTCTCTCTATCGCTCCCCCTCTCTCTGTCTCATCTCCCCGGTGCATAAAATGACACTGATCTTATCGGCGCTACCTATGTAGTCATCTGTCAGCCCATCTATCTTTCCATCCATCAAACCGCTGGGAGAGTGATGGCTCCCTCAACGTTTTTATGTGGCACCGTTGGCAAGCCAAGGTTGTTTGGAAAGCACATAAAAACGGGAAGCGGCACCTGCGTCTCCGTCTGCGGACTTGTCACCGAGCAGAGTTTGTAACTACTCAAACAGTACTCGCAGGCAGAGCAGACGAGCCAAAAAGTTTTCGAGCAAGAACAAGTTATGAGTCTCCTGGACGCATCTGGGACTTTCTACACGTGTAGAGAAAAAAACACCACGAGGCGCTGAACCAATGTTTTACCCTTTGACAGCCTCCAGATTTATACACCAACAGGTGGAGTTGGTGTAGAGATCCCTCTGGCCAGATCACACATCAATCTGTATTATATTAATCCATATTTCACTGTGGAGAAGCACACTGAGTGACATTTCACTTTCTGATGTTTCAAATAAAAAACAATGGATTCTGAAAAGTTTTAAAGTCTTGTTAATCTGAAGAAAGTTTGTTGTTTGTTATTCTCTTTATGCTATTAGATTAAACTGGGTGTAAAAAGAAAGGATTCTGTAATTACATATTAAAGTGTTTTTTCACAGTTTCAGTACTCCTTGTGCATAAAGTAAAATGGGTTTTTTATGGTACAGCATGATATCAGGAGCTAGAATCAAGAGGGAGTACAACAGATTCACTTAACTTATACTTAAATCGATGTACATGACGAGAATAAACCAATGTGAGAAAAACAGCTTTAACAGCTTTAACTTTGCTGAATTTGATTGATGAACTGCAAAGAGCTTCAAGAAGCATTAGAGTGTCAATTCACTTTATGTTTCAAATGAATAAAAGAAAATGATTCTGAATCCTTTCTGAAAAGTTCTGAAATTAAAGCCTTTGGAAAGAAGGATGGTGTTAATTAGCAACATTAAGGACAAACTACAGGCCGCTGTCAAGGAATTTAAAATAAATGAGGTAAAAAAAAAAATTAAATTATTTTGAAAAACTAACTGGACAGACATTGATCCTCTCATGTACCTTTGGCAATTTTTGCTTCATCCTTCATGGCATTACAAAAACTATGTGTGAGATCAGTAGAAGGGATCTGGTCCAAAAGAAAAACTAATCTGCATGTCTTTGAAACATGACATGACATGACATGATCCTGTTAGAAACAATCCTAAAAAAAATCACTACAGGAGGTCCTTCAGCCAATTTTGGCAGGAACTTGTTGGCGAGCGGAGCGGACGACTGCATCATCACACGGCGCTATATGAAGATGACAGCTATGTTTACATTTGCCAGTTTTACCACATTTGGGTTGTGGTACATCCGTTCACCCAGATGGATCAGACCACTACCGGTCCATGTGCTTGTGTTTATTTATTAATGCAAATTTACCCAGAGTGCAAGCGGCTACCACACGTCATGATGAGACATGAGCAAAAATGTTGAATATCACAGTTTTTTCCCAGGAACCGTTCAGGGTGCTAATAATCTCGGGGTAATGGCAGCGAATTGTTAATTAGGGTTAAAAATGGTTTATTTCAACTTATGTTGTGTCTTAGGAACAGAATTATTACATAAATGAAGGACCTCCCGTATCTCTGATAATGGGTGATGTAGTAGGTGTTGTCATTACACTACAAGAGGGCAGCAGTGTTCAGTCCATAGCATCAGTACAGCTCATTAAGCCTTGGTGGAAGTTTGTGATATCTGGTTTATTCCTAGTTTTATGTTTCGTTGTTTGGTTTTTGCTTATATTTGACCTGATAATAATCAATCATACCACCAGTAAAGACTGTGGATGAATTGTTGAAAAGCTACTGAATGGATTCTGTTTTCCCAAACTAGTCTTTCAAAAACGGCTGTAGCCTTTATGCATCAGGGAATAGTAAATGGAACCTACATGAATGCAGAGGTCGGTAGTTGTAGTATTGGGAGCCCATCAGAAGAAATTTTTGGCATATTAGACCATGTATGGAAAAGTTGTTTTTATCTGGCAGAACTAATGCCACTACTGGGCCACCATGATGCAGTCTAATGGCACTTTTCCACTACATGGTACCAGCGTGACTCAACTTGGACGTGTTTCCATGACAGAGGACAGTCCCTCCTCCATGTAGCTGGTCGTCAGGCGAAGGACGAGAAAGTTGATGAAGTCACCTTCAGAATAACTGTTGTGGTGTCAGAGAAACCAGTTTGAAGAATTTAACTCAAATATGTTGTTTTTTTCATTAAGTTTGAGCCTGGTTAAAAATATTCAGCAAGGTTTTCAAAGATGTGAGGTCCTGCTACATCCTCCATCAGCTGCTCCACTGACTCCACACTCAGAGCTCAGGATCCTGCTGACATCTTTAAATATATTTTTAACGTTGCTCTAAAGCCTGCTATTGTACCTTGGACTGATCTATTTAGTGTTTCTTTGCCACATTGTAGAAAGTGGTTATTCTGTCTATAACCGTGCAGACTGTGTTGACTTTGAGTTCTTGCAGTGATGACGCTGTGATGATTCTGACCAATCACATCTTAGCACCTGCTAGTACCTGGTTGGTGACTTTTTCTAACCTCATGAAAGCAGCGACTATAAAAGTGGTTCCAGGTTCCACACCGTGTAGAATCGAGGTGGAAAAGTGTCATAACTAACTTACTATGTAGGTCATATGATGTCAGAGCATTTCAACCAATCAGAAAAATCTCCCAAGTTTCTAACTGGTTGAAATGCTCTGACATCATATGGTGTATGAATATTTTAGCTGTATGTGCTATTAATTGTCAAACAGTCCCATGAATCATTAGTTTATGTCATAATCTTCAAACTGTATTGTGACCAAGCATTTTTATATTCCTTCAAATTCAAACTAAACCCCCCCCAAAAAAGATGAAGACCAGGAAAGGGTTAAAAAGGAAAAGTTTCTCAGTGAACCTTGAGTTGTGATTATTTTGTCAATGCACAATGTTGTAAACAATCACTGGGAACCTGGACTGTCTTCCACTTATACTTGGCGGCTCACAAATGAACACTCCAATAATATTTACTCCAGGAAAGACAGGAAGATGAGATCAAAGTGCATAATGTACATATTTTTACTCTGGATTTAAAAGACACCATTAATATATACATATTTTATAGAGGTGAGAGGGGAAATACATTGAAATAGAAACAGGATTATTGATTAGATTATCAACATATCAGAAACAAGTGAACAGAGTGTTGTGAAAGAATAAGCCGAACATATTGTGGCATTGTTTTGTAATATGCTGCGACACTGGGAATCTTCTCCCACAACAGCAAGAACTGGGTCATGTTTATTTTTAAGGTTTTAGATGTCAAAGACATATGTCTGCAATTTATTTTATTTTTTTTTTCATTTTGTTTGCTCTGTTTTACACATCCTGTCCTTAGGTGTCAGTGTAGAAAATCCAAAAACTACAAAGCAATAGAAGGAATAATCTGCATACAATAGAAAATCTAATGAAAACGATTTAAATAAAACTGAAAGTAACACTGAAAACGAGCACCTCAGTATTCGTGTTGGTGCTGACCTCTTAATTGGCCTACTTTTTGAGTGGCTAGAATAAAAAAAACATTGTTCTTTGTTTTGAATAAAGTGGTCATCTTTTTTTTTTTTTTTTAGGTTTCCTAGCATCTATTTCAATTTATTCCAGTGAGAATTCAGCTGTGGAGAACACACAGCCATAAATTATTCAGCTACAGTAAACATGAAAAACATGTCTGAATAAATGACTACATGGAAACAAGCATATGAAATTTCAAATCAGCCCAACAGCAACACTGCGGCCCAACTACAAAGCATTATGAAGCTGTGAAAGTACCATCGTCTTAATTTACTTATGAATTACTGAAGGAGCAGAGAAATGCTCTGCTTTACCTATCCTGGAGCTTTGTAACACAAAGTGATCATTTGAGGAGTGATTTGATATCCAGCACTCTTGTTTACACTCAAGCAATTAGTCATCCATGTATTCCACACTGCACCACCATAATTAACAGCTTAATCAGGCAATGAGATGATCTGAAAAAAGACGGTAATACTTCCCTTTAGCATAATTTTTACATCCGTCTGGCTTGTTGACTGCACATTTCAGGGTAACGGCTGTAAACAAAAGTTTATCATCTCGCACACCAACTTGCTGTCCTGAAATACAGGCCAACTGAGACATATGCAGCTCTATGAGTATTAATGCTTACACAGCAGGAAAATAGCACAAACACAATGATATTTCCAAGATAAGGACTTCAAATAATCTTGAATTATTTTCAGCAAGGTACTAAAAATGATGACTTTGTTGGCTGCGAGTGTGAGTATTTGCCTGCTTAAAATGTTCAAAAAGCACTGCTACCTGCGTCTGCTTAAAAAAGTTCATTTGATATGGATGAAAATAAAATTAAAGCTCCTCTTGCACCAAGGAATGCAGAGCTAAAACATCAAAAAACATGTTGCTGTCCAAATACATTTGGAGCACGGTGTATGCCATTTGAAAATAAGACCCAAAGGAAAGTGTGGTTAGAGCATTATGTTTGCCAATGAATCATCTGAAAATATCTCACATTCTCTACTTAGCATTTAACCAAAAAACAACTATGGTGTAGCCTACTTTTCCCTCTGCTATAGTACCTCCTCTGGGCAAAAGAAATCCCCTGACAGCATTCAAAACCGTACACACAACAAACCCACTTAGTTCCTGAAATCATGTTTTAGATAGGGAGAAATTCTAGGGCACCGTGAAAATACAAGCCCACAAAGAAGGACCAGTTTTTTTCTTCTTGTTAGGGCTATAATATACAGCCAATACCTGGTTCCTTCGCTCCAATGTAATCCTCTTCCTCTGCTAAATGCCACAAGGAATAAGCAGTGTTGACCTTGGGAGACGCGGGGGCCGGATTTGAGGGTGTCTTTTTAAAAGCCTGGGTGTGTAATTGAGTAGAGCAGTGGGGTGGCTGGCTTTGATGGTGTTCACGCAAGCACAAGGGAGCGCGAGTGCGTGAGAGCACGCACACACACACACACACACACCAAGTTGAGGCTTAATACATTCAATGAAGCACACACATGCAGGGAGTCTTCAGTAGGACCACACGAGGCAACAGTCTGGGTAGATGTTGAAGTTTTAACGCAGCCACTGGCACAATGAGGCGCCTCCTCACCAGACAGAACAGACTGAGCCCAGTTCTCCTCCAACAAACTCTCTGGTCCTCAATGCAGCCTGCTCCAAACCATCACCTCCATGGAGGTTTAATACAACCAACAGACCTCCCACCTCAGGACATCATTAGTCCAGTTCTGGCATTAAAGCCAGGAGTTTATTTATTGGACAAGAAAACTTCATTTTATACCTGTCCAATTCCTGACAGCTCTTTTCCTTCCTGCACCTGTGTGAATATTTACCTGCTGCTGCACCTGTCAGACAGTAAGACTGTGGTTCGTATTCCTGCAGATGTAATTTGTTATAATTGCGAGACAGTTTTCTTTAATTACAATTATTTAAAGATGTGAACACCTTATTTTTGTAATATCAATTTCATATCAAAATCATGTAATTTTCAACAATTCTGATTTTAATTATACCTTCATAATTAATGGTCTGAACAAACTATTAGATTTGAAAGTTTTAGCTACCTGCATATGTGGCGATCCAGTCACCTACTTATTCCCTTACAGTACAGCTGTAGTCTGTAATATATTTGTTACAGAAACATGTCAACATAATGAGAAATGGATTTGAAGAATCACGATGTATCAGTAATATGATCTCCAGCTATGCAAGTTTTTCTGCCAAAATATCAGACGATGTAGTACTACATCCACCTTGTTTTACTGTAGCAATACTTAATGCTCATATGGTTATGTTTAGGCACTTACAGTACTTGGTGTAGTTCAGTAAAAAAAAAAAAAAACTGACTTGAGAAATGATCACAACCTGTCAGAACCATAACCAAGTGGTTTTGTTCCCTTAACCTGATTTCAGGAGTGAGAATTGAGTGTTTTGTGACATTTATGGCCATCACTGTGTAAATGTTGGTGACCACAATATAAAGAAAACAAGCACACACATTTTCTTCTATAAATCCCACAAAGCAATGCTCTTAATTTTACAGATTCTTGTGACTGTTGTTATCGTGATGAGTTATACAGTTCAATAACAACGATGACTGTACAAAATCTGAATTTGCGGCTCGCTGCTGCCTTTAATAGTGTCCAATATTCAAAGAAAACTGAATGAGTGAACAAGGGGAGGATTTCAAGGAGGAAAAAAACTCTTTGTTCTCTGTGGACAAAGCCGGTTTTCATCAAAGAAGTCACATAAGTCTGTCTTACTTTTGCTTTTCACTGTTCAAAGACTCCAACAGAACGGGCCTCACTCCAGAAAAATTATCCAGGTTAGAGGTTTTCAAACTGTAAAGCACATCTCTCCAGAGGCTAGAGAGAGTTGTAGAGGAGGTGTGGGCGAGCAGCGAGGAAAAAACACAGTGTGAGGTAAAAGTGACAGGTTCATCGCCGTCTTCTAAAATTATCAAGAAGTTGTTGTGGCTTGGCTCAATGGTTTGACCTGCTTATTAACACTGTCGCCGCTGTAGCAGTCGCTGCCTCTGCTATTTTCTGGAAAACTCGTACACAAGCTTGAGGTCGTAAATTATAGAAATCTGAACACACTGTGACTCACTTATATCTGTAGCTGTGTCAAATCATAATCATAACTTAATACCATAAATAAACATCACATTTAGGTGTAGGCTAATTTGCATTTATTTTTAAACAATTTAAAATAAGTTTAACTCGATTGGCTCTGTTGTTATTTTTAACTGATTAGATTATATATAGATTATACATAGATATTTCTATGTACAAGTCACTCACACAGAAACATACCTCATTTGTGAGTATGTTTTACTCATCTTGTTTAAAACTATGCAGCCTTGAGTATTAACAGTAATGAATCGTATGGATGAATCACCATTTTAAATCATAAACAAATATTTTCTTTCATTTCATTCAACCTTGCAGCAATTATTGCTCTTCATTGAAAAAAGTGATAAAACAATTTCCATACCAATTTTAATAACACTTAGATTATTAAGTATGTTATCTTTCCCATCAGTCCCTCTAGAAACTCAAATCAAGTGTAATTGCACAAAAGCTGTATCCCAACTTCAACGTTCTTCACTATAATTGGAAGAAGGTCGACAATTAAATTGGAAGAGACAGAGCTTAGATGAGAAATGGCACAAAGGATGACATTAAGTAAAGGATGACAAGCACACTGGCCATCAAGGCCATTTGGTTCCCTTGATCCTTCACAGGAGGACTAGTTGGTTTGTCCTTTTAAAGGCAATAAAGGACGCACCTTCCAGTTTTTATCGGGTGAGATAATAAAAGCAGAATGAATTAAAAATCGTCCTTTATCAGTGTAATCTCTCCCACAACAGAGGCAGACAAACACAGTGAGGAGAGCAGTGCTCCATAGGGACTTCTCTAAGCAGAACATCCGCCACTTAACTGGAGGAATAACTTACAGTGTAATGTCCAACTAGGCCTAACATTTCATCTTGATTACAAAATCTTCATGGTGACCAGCAGATGTTACATAAACCTCTCATTTGGTTTAACCTTCGCTTGTAAAAATGCAATGGTAGACTGAGCCACAACAGTAACGTCTAAATTAATTCAATTTATGAACAATACAAGCCAAAGGCTACAGAGATCTTCTCCATCTACTCTCTGCACCAAAATAACTTCATAATCACAAACACTGTAATTAAGTTAAATGTTATCAAAGTGTTACTAGGAAGCCAATCAGGTCGGTCTACGTCAAGGTACTGAAGCTGTACTGTCAGATTATATCAAATAATCTGACAGTACAGCTTCAGTTAAACAGCAACTGATCTATCATTACAGAAGCGAGTTAAATCCACGGCTGAATGTTTGATGAGCTACTCTGCATCCCTGCAGGAGTCTCCTGCGTCTGACTGCAGCTGTGAAAAACCCTGCCAGGACCTGCGGGTCAGAGAGGTCTGAGAACTATTTTGGCTCTAGGTGCAAAACAAACTCAGCGTTTATGCCATTATGCAGCCTTGTGTTTGTTTTTCTTGTAGCTCTACTATATAATGAGTACTAGAAAGTTAACACAAGCATAACAAAGTAGTCCAAAGTAATTTCTGCTACTTTACAGTGAATGACAGCTGGCTTGATACTGCATTTTTCTAATGAAGTGATGCCCCACAAATCTGGCACTCCAAACAAAGTAAAGTATTCATAAGCAGTGTGCACATGTAGGTGTGTTTAAGGGTGGGATGCAGTACATGCAGTTTCTGTGCATGTATGTGCACAGGGAGAGTGAAGTACGTCCAAGATACAGTCATTTTCTTCTATTACTGTGCTGCGTGCCTGTAGTAGTGCCTGGTGGTTATTCATTCCCTGTGGGTGGCTGTATGAGCTGAGTTACTCACTCTGGGTGAAGCGAGGAGGATTGTCATTCACATCAGTGAGCCTCACAGTGACGGTGGTGGTCCCAGACAATCCCCCCAGGTGGCCCCCCATGTCTTTGGCTTGCAGCACCACCAGGTACTGGTCCTGGGTCTCCCTGTCCATGTCAGGCACAGCTGTACGGAGAATCCCTGGAGAAAACAAGACAGGGTAGGGTAGCCATTAAAACAAGGTTTTTACTGTGAAAAAACCCAAATGACCATAATATATCTTTGTGAGACTAAAAGGGTTTTTGGGATCAATATTTATGACTTTATGATTACCCAACACCAAACCCTCTGGTTTCCAAAATGCACTTCTTGGCCCGTACGCTGTTTCTGAACAAAAGCACAATGCGCACTGGGAACTTGATTTTTACAACTGAACATCTCATAAAGATACAGGAGTGTCATCACAGCTTTTGTATCATGAGGTAATTATTGCTGTCCAACATCTGCAGGTATCATGTTCAACAAAGGCACGTTATGGATTTACAAGGTGGGGCTAATGACTACATTAATGGTTAACATTGTTTTTGAGCATTTGTGGATTAGCAACATGCCATTTATAATAATATTAACACATGGAGTGATGATTATTGTAATATCATCGTTATCATTATTATTGACTGAGGCAGGGGCAGCTGGTGAACTGCTGTTCAACAGTGAAACAACAAATACTGCTGGGGTGAACTAAATATCCTTTGAGGTAGTGAAATGACAAACCTAACAGACACCATGACCTTTTATTAATGACTTATTAACATTTATAACACCACATCTGACTGCCCATTATGAGCTGAGAAAGTCATGACCCTTTATTAAAGACTTCATCAAGACTGCAGTTACACATGTTAGTTAGTCATTAAAAGAAGGTCGCGGGTTTCTTGTTTTCCAGTAAGTCATTTAGCCTGCAGCTATAAATGTTAATAAGGTGTTAATTCATAGAGATTTGGCCAGATGCTCTGCACCTCTTTTTTGTAATTTGTTTTAGAATTTTTACCAACTGGTCAGTCCATGGGAGAAACTTATTAGACTCAGCAATAGACATATTAATTAGCTGGGCCATTAAATAGAATAGACATAGAAGTAAAGTAGACTTTATTATCATTGTTTTAAAAACTATGTAATCCCCCTTTAGGAGCTCTTATTTTGACAGTACAAAAGCTGACAGAAACAAAGACATATACTGACATTTTAAAAAGTATTATAGTAAAAATAATAATATAAAAAAAAAAAGATGTAATCAGTGGAGGTATATGTACAGGAAGTAGTGCAAATACTGTAGCAGTACATAGTACAGTTCTGGCCCCATGAAAAAAAAAAAAATCACATTGTAATTTTTACCTATTTTTTGGGCCCTTGGAATAGTCCTAACTTTTCTCCTGATACAGCGCCCCTGCATGCAAAATGATTCAGTGCAGTAAACACTGGTTAGATTAGATTAGATTAGATTAGATTAGATTAGATTAGATTAGATTAGATTAGATTCAACTTAATTGTCATTACACCTGTACAAGTACAGGGAACGAAATGCAGTTTGGCATCTAACCAGAAGTGCAAAGGAACAAGTGTAAAAAGCATTATGTACAGAGATATAAATTATGTGTATAAAAATACTTTCTATACAAATATACGGATATATATTGATGTGATAGGAAAGAGCTATGTTGATGTGATATGGATAAACTAAAGTAACAGACATAATATACATATTGTGTGTAATGAACATACTATACTAATATACAAAATATACATAATATAATATATGTAAATGTACATAATATATACATACTCTATGTAAATACACATAATATGCTGATACTGCTGTGTGTGGTGATGTCTAGGGGCAGGTCAGTGGGGGATAGAGTTCAATAGGGAGACAGCTCTGGGGAAAAAGCTGTTCCTCAGTCTGCTGGTTGTGGTCCGGAGGCTCCTGAAGCCCCTGCTGGAGGGCAGAGGGGTAACAGTCTGTGGGCAGGGTGAGAGGAGTCGTTGAGGATGATGAGAACTCAACGCAGACAGCACTTCCTCTGGACATCCTCAATGGCTGGGAGTGATGTCCCAATGATATGCTGGGAGGTTTTGACCACTTGATTTAGTGCCTTGCAGTCTGCAACAGAGCAGTTCCCGTACCCGACTGTTACACAGCTGATCAGGATGCTTTCAATTGCACAGCGATAAAAGTTCACCAGTCTGGCTGAAGACAGGTGGTAGTTCCTCAGTGTCCTCAGGAAAAAGAGGTGCTGATGAGCCTTCTTGACCAGACTGGAGATGTTGGAGGACAAGGAGAGGTCCTCTGAGATGTGGGTCCCCAGGAACTTGAAGCCGGAGACACGTTCAACAGCCATCCCGTGGATTTGAATGGGGTCAAGCATGCTTCCTCTTCCATTCCTGAAGTCCACAATGAGCACCTTCGTCTTGCTGGTGTTGAGGAGCAGGTTATTATCAGAACACCAAGTGGCCAGATGCTGTACCGCTTCCCCATAAGCTGTTTTATCATTGTTATTACCGATGAGACTGATCACCACTGTGTCGTCCACAAACTTAATGATGGAATTAGATCCATGTTCAGGCCTGCAGTCGTGGTGAAGAGGTAGTAGAGGAATGGACTCAGCACACAGCCCTGTGGTATGCCGTGATGAGTGTGATGGTGGTGGAGCAGGTGTGTCCTGACCTAACATGCTGGGATCTGTTGGTCAGAAAATCCATAATCCAGTGACAGAGTGAGGTGTTAATGCCCAGATCACCAAGTTTAGTGATTAACTTAGAGGGAATAACAGTGTTAAATGCTGAGCTGAAATCAACAAACAGCATTCTTGCACAGGTGTCAGGAGTGTCCAGATGTGTGAGGACAGAGGGCAGCGCAATGGAGACTGCATCCTCTATGTTCTTGTTGTGGTGGTAGGTAAACTGGTACGGGTCCAGTGTGGGGGGAGGCAGGTCTTCAGGTGTCCCAGGACCAGTCGCTCGAAGCACATAACGATGGATGTGAGTGCTACAGGGCAGTAGTCATTCAGGCACCCCAGGCTGGAGTGTTTCGGCAATGGAGTGATGGAGGTGGATTTGAAGCATGGTGGTACAGCTGCTTGGACGAGGGACAGATTGAAGATGTCCATGAAAATCCCTGTGAGCTACTCTGCACATGCTCTGAGCACGTGTCTGGGGATGCCGTCAGGGCCAGAAGCCTTTCTTGCATTGATCCAGGTCAGTGCAGCATGGATGTCTGTGGTGGTGAGTCAGAGGGGCTGGTCTTCTGCAGGGAGTTTGGTTGTGGTCACCATCTCCCTGTTGTCTCTATCGAAGTGAGCAAAAAAGTGATTTAGCTCATTCAGGAAGGAGACATCTGATGTTAACAGGGTGGAGTTGCTGGGCTTGTAGTCACTGATGGCCTGAAGGCCCTACCACATGCTTCGGGAGTCGGAGTTGGAAAAGTGTTCCTCTATCTTCAGCTTATAGCAGTGCTTGGCTCTTTTGATGCCCCTCTTCAGGTTTGCCCTGGATGTGCTGTAAGCCTGTGTGTCACCTGATCTGAAGGCAGTGTTGCTGGCCTTCAACAGGAGCCACACCTTGTTCATCCATGGCCTCTGATTCAAGTATGTTGTGATTTGTTTCCATGTAGTAACACTGTCAATGGTGGTGTTCATGTAATCCAGCACAGAAGAGGCGTAACATGCATTCACTGCCTGAGGTCAGGAGGTTCTCTATCACTGATCAAGAGAAGCTGATCAGTAGGTGACACGGGAGGCAAGCTTGCCTTAACTTCCTGAGGAAGTAAAGCCTCTGTTGGGCTGTCCCCATCCGATGGGATGTTGGTGGTCCAGGTGAGGTCAGTTGAGATATGGACACCAAGGACCTTAACCATTTCACAGGCATTATCCTGAGATTATTGGCACCCTGAACGGCCGTTTCCTGGGAAAAATCAGCGATATGCAATACGCTCCTTTTGCATGCCAGACCTCCTAAACCTTATATCAAAAGAAAGCTTCCTTGTTGTAAAATCTAAATGTAACATAAAATGTATAAAAACAAACATTTAACACTAGGACTGCATAGGTTATAGCATCAAGTGCCACATCATTCTGTCAGACCGTTGTAATTTCTTTGTTTGAGCTCAGAAGGACACCAGTAATAATTTGAAGTGTGTTCATAATGTAACAAAACCACATGACAATCACATGACACAACACGTTTCCAATGTAGGAAGTGATTTGCATACTCGTGGTCTGGATTATAATGATTTTATTAAATATACTTTTTTACCAGATTTCTACAAAACCATCGCTGCAAGGAAAAGGTGCTCTGGGACATGATGAATGTGTGATAAGTAAGTGTAAATCCTCTGGTTTAATATGCAAAAAGAATTATTGCTCTATCTCATCTGGTTCCGACCGGCATTTAAAAATCGATATGTAAATAGGAGCGCCGGTGCTCCCGTGGGTCTTTATGGGTTTTACGTATGCTCTTCTCCTCCTCTCTGTAACTGGATTATTGAAAATCATCATCAAATAATCAACAAAACACTGAACACCACACAGTCACACACAGACACGTGCACACACACACAGACATGCACAGGCTGCCACCCATGTATGCATGCACACACACACACACACACACACACACACACACACACAGGCTCCTTGTCTGGCCCACTAGTGTGAGCCAAGGGAGCCTCTCTTGGATT
>OOFC01032846.1:0-13250 GCA_900323345.1 Pseudochromis fuscus | reverse complement strand
ATTGGACTACGTACATGCTGGGTTAAGTTAACCCAGTAAGATGGGTTGTTGTTGTTGGCCGGTGGATAAAATACTGGAAAAATAACAAAATACTGAGTAAAAACAACAAATTTTTGGGAAGAAATGCCAAAACATTGGTTATAAACAACAAAACACTGGATACAAAGAACACAACATTTGGTTAATTTAATGCCACAAGGTGGGATGTTTTACCCAACAATTTTTAGTGTGTACATGAAACGAGTTGTAAAATACATCATCCTCTATTCATGTTGTGTGACTCATTATTCAAATGCCCAGATGTTCCCTGAATTCCTTTTCTTTGAATACATTTCTCTGAAATCTTCCATGATGCTCACAGTACTGGCTCACTGACATGGAAATGTACTTTATCTGAGGCTAACACATGGACCTGAGGTAAGCCAGCTGCGGCTGATAGTCTGGAGGTATGGCAACAGGTCCGTGGCCCTGCTGATTTACTGCATAGCAAACATAGCTGAGCATAGCTGGCTGCTGAGCGCATGTGTGTGTGTGTATGTGTGTGTGTGTGTAGGCGTTGAGCCCTCGGGGACACCTGTGGAAACAACAAACGGCGTCAGGCACCTCCAGCCATCCTCCGTCGGCGAACTTAAATATATAACCTTGTCTTCACCCAGCCAGACACATTTACCACAAACTGAGCCGAGGACAAAGAACAATTTAAACTCAAGTAACCTTCACCGATATCTGCTGTAGTTGCCGTGGTTACCGAGATATCCGCCGCTGTAAACACTGCCATCGTGTAAAAATATGATCAGGTATCGTACTAATACGGATGTGTTTGCAGTGCGATGAGATGAAGTGTTACAAACCAATATAATACAGGGTGGTAAGAAACAATACACTACACTTTGATTACAGTGCATTATGATATGCTAGTATATAAAATCACAATGCAGTATGACGCATTGTAATAATACATCACAATATGCTGCGATACGTCACGATGCATACTGATATCGTATAGTACATATCATGTAGTGCTACCTAACAATATACTACCATACATTACACTGTACTTTTCCTATGCCACAAGATAACATGATACGTCGACGATACATTACAATATACCACACTCTATTGTGAGACATTACGATGCACCACCACACTCCTCCTACGTGAATTTCATACCTTAGTTTGCACAAAGATTTATCTGAGTGTTTGATGCCAACTTCTTCGGATACTTGATATTACACATGAGACACACTGGTTTGTACGAGAAATCCACGACCAGCCCGAACTGATCCCGTTTAGTTACTTTTGTGAACTGTAAGTCCTCGGTGAATATGTGGCTGACAAGACAAATACTGAACTCTCAGATCTCATCTTACATAATCCATCTGAAACAGGAACTTCTTGAGAAGAAATCCCAATGTAAGCAGAACCTAAAACAAACCGAGGACCACACTAACAACAGTGTTACACAAGTATGACTCGAGCTTTGCTACATGGTGAAGCACATGTGCGACGCTCACATGAAGATACATGAAACCGGATTTTAAAGTCAGGTGTAACATCACACACTGAAAGTCCATCCATGGCTTTAGCTGAACGGAAGTCTATTAATCTCTCCCTGGATTCCTCCGCCCTACGCCCTACACACCGTCAGATGTTAAATTCCACCGTGATTCAATTTCCCCCCTTGGAAACGAGGTAGGGCTTTAGTGATCCACGCCACTTCCCTTTCACTGGGCTGAGGATCTGGGCCTGCCGGGTACAATAGGGGTCTTTGTGGACGAGGAAGTAGGAACCTTTAGTCTGAGGAATGCCAGACATGCGGCTCCAATTCGCTGAGCCCAGAAATGTGATCCAACGCAACAATGGCCGCCGACAGAAGAATGAAGGAGGGGGAACAGTGTGTGGGAGCAGCAGAGGAGCATGGAAAAGTCCAATAGCCAATCTGTCCAGCTTTATATTGGACTATATATGGAAATTATCATCTCTATTAGAGCTTATTTACACAACTTTATTCCTGTTGTTCAAAGTGGGTCATCACTTAATCAGCTAATGCTCAATAAACAACAAATAATAATTTTACCCCTTAAGGGAAAATTATCTTCAAATGAGATCAATGGGGTCCAACATGCGTCTCACTGGGAGTCCTTGTTGTTAAAATGCCTGTGGTTCTTGTGTTTTTTCCGATAAGATTTTATTGAAGCTTGTATTTGTTGTAGCGTTGGGAAATTACCAAATACGAAACCGAACAAGCAAAGAATAATACTAAGCCGTTTTCTTGCCAGCATAAGTATATTATGAGTATTTCAACCGTGCAAAGGTGCAAAAGCTGTTTAAACCAACAGAGATTAGCACAGAAACAATCAGCTGATTGACAGTAATGGCAATTTTAAAGCTGCTTTTGTTTGCATTTTAACATAAACAATGGGTCATATGACTATACGACAAACACAGGGAGAATTATTACAAGATTACGACCTTCCCCTCAGCTCTACGGTGCGTTTTAGCCTCATTTAGGTTATCGTTTGTTAGCCAAAAATTACACTTACTGTTATTTTTATATCAAAGTTCTATCATATTTACTCCCTGGTCATCAGTAATTTGTGGTAACAATTTCATTAGCTCTATCGTGACTTAGGAACACACTATGAAAGCTATCTAATAAGGTTAGCAAGCTAGCTATGTTGTTTTGTTGTGTTTCAATGGTCCAATATCCCGTTTTTGCCAGAAAAACATCACAATACAGAAGTTAGATCTTCTCTAAATGCAGTTTCAGATTGATTTTAACAACATTAGCAGCAACAGGGAGCTAGCTAAACTGAGTACTTGCCAACTCATCAGCTCAGAAATGCTTAAAGACTAATTCTGCAGTGTTGCTATGGTTGTGCAAAATGCCAATAGATGCCAAACTAATAATTCTAAAATGAAATAATGGTAATTATAGCTGTTTCTCGTTCTTTTTATAGCACTGTTGTGTTGTCACCCTGACAAGTTAGAAGTTAGTAGCATCTCCGACTGAGATTACCTACTTAAAAGCATTTTTGCTCATTTGTGTTCCTGGGAGTGCGAACAGGCCTCAGGCATGCAGGTGCTGCTCTGTTTACCCTCATTGTCTCCCACATCCTCCTTGTTTGACACTCAAACAAACACCCTCACATTCAGACATGCGAGACACACACACAGAAAGACAGAAAGACGACGTTAACCACTCCCCCCGCCGGAAAAGAAGCGAGAGAGAGGCATCAAAGGGCCCCAGCCCCGGCGGACCTCACCCTGAGATCAGCAGCGCTAGTGCAGACAAGCATGGGCGGGTGAGTGGGGGCAAATGGGAGGCTGTATAACTGCGAGATATTTACCTTAATGACCCGAATTACTCCCATCACCCTCTCTTTTAAAACACACAGCAGGCTGCTCATTAGGCCTCTCATCACAGCAGAACAAAGACCACCTCAGTGTGTGTAGGTGTGTGTTTGCCAGGGAGAGGAGGAGGAGGAGGAGGAAAGTGGCGGGGGGAGTGTTTGTCTTCATCTCTGGTCTCTCACACCCCTCCTCCCCTCACCAGCACACCTCAGGAGATAGGGGATCGATTGGATTGGTTGCGGCCGATGGGTGTCTCTACAAAGGGACCAGTCAAGCCGAAAGCTGTATCAATCGGTCACCGGGTGGACTAGAGGTGGGGGGTGGGGATGTTGATGGAGATGGGGGTATGTGGCTCCATCTCTGATCTAATAGGAAACAACCCCCCCACCACCACCACCGCCCTCATCTCCCCTCATTCTGTTTTATGAAGCAGAGAGAAAAAGAAAAATGGCTCCAGGCTGCCGGCCAACACTTTGCAATAAAACTACATTTTCACTCCTTTGGCTCCAAGCTTTCATTTCTTCACCTTCAACAAACCAAAGCCCTGAAACGAGGAGGACTGTCTCCACGCCGACATACGAGAAAAGTTAACTCAAACATTTCTGAGGAATTCCAGGCAGGGAGAACCGCAACAGCTGGCTTGTCCCCGCCCATCGCTCCCACACACACTTTAACACACATACCACATGCTCGCACACATGCAACATACGCCTAACTCACGCCTCGCCGCCGCGCTATTCACCGTCCGGGCATTGATGGATGGGGAAAAGTGGGTTTGTTTGCACAGTTAAAGCACACAGCAGCTGGTTTTTAGACCCTGAACACAAAGTCCAACCAACAAGAGATAAAAACTAAGAAAAAAAACCACAGAGTTGCACAACTTTCCCCTAAAAAATAGGAAGAAGGGTGAATTTCAAAAGTGTGTTCGCCAGATGTTCAAGCTCCACTCGGCCTATCATTACATTTTCTCCTCCAGTTTCTGCTTTTGCTTCGAGGAATTCCCATAAATCAGATCCTTTGATGCACTGAAATGTTCCCATGTAGGTAGAAGGTGAGGTTTAATCTGGGTCTGGCTCAGGATTAACCCAGCTTTGTTGATTAAAAATGGGTCACAGATTAATTTCATTGGTCATTTTGATGAGAAAACAGGAAAACTGGTCCCACATTAATCTAATCAGCCCATTTGTTTGCATGGGGTCTCAGTGGGGGGGTGACACACCACATGCAGCACAGAGAGTGAGATTTACCTGAGGTGTCCCACAAACTGAGCTCGATCCTCTGCGTGTCGATTTCGAAACTGGCCGTGTAGTTTTCAAACACTGTGGGGACGTAGCTCTGCAGGGAGACAGTGGATGTGGGGGTTAAAGGTTAATTTGTGCAACTCATATCATTTATTATGAGACAAATCTCTGCATGCATGCACCAAAACACCCATGCACCTCCTTCATCATGACTGGATCAACCAATCTGAGACATGCACTAAGCAGAATGAGGCGCGTGGGACATCTGATCACGTGATGGGTGTGCAGGGGTCTCACCTCAGGGAAACAGTCCTTGGCGAACACGTGAAGCAGCGCGGTCTTCCCACACTGGCTGTCCCCCACCACCACGATCTTACACTTCACACTCTGACTGGGATCCATGCTGGATTTCAGAGATAACTTCTGGCACGAGCGTCTCTCCTTCATTGATTTCACGCGGGATTAAAGATGGGAAAAGAGTCCAATCCTGATGTGAGTCGAGGTGTAAATACAATAAAGAAAAACAAAAAGAAGAAGATGAGTCCGCGGTGCTCCGAGCCTTGCTGGGTGTGTGTGTGTATGTATGTGTGTGTGTCCGCCTGCCCGCTGCCTCCCCCGGTGTCTCCGCCTGCTCTGAGCCGGTAAATGCCATTTGTCTGTATTTATAACGAGGAAGGAGCCAATGGCAGCAGCTCGTTCCTCCTCCTCCTCCTCCTCCTCCCTCCTGAGAGCCACCACACAGCAGCCTGGACACCAGCATGGCGCCCCCCTTTGGAGGACACACACACACCACTTTGGCAGCTAATAAATAAATAAATAAAATATCAGCGAAGTTAATCAGATCAGAACTAAATGGGTCTAAATGTCGAGTGATATTTAACTGAATTTTTAATTTTAATTATATTTATATACATTCATAAACAATGTGAAAAAATGTAAATATAAGACAAAGACTTTAAACTGATATGTAGTTACTTTAGTTTAAATTAGTTAAGAGTACATTTGAGAGTAGCTTTTAAAAGTTAATTCACACAGTGTGTCTAAAATCATATTAAAAATTCTCGTTAAATACTATTAATGTGGATTTTACTTTGTTTTGCTATAAAATTTTTATGCTATCATCTTAATTGATGTCTTCACTCGGTAAAATTGTTGCTACAACTCACACAATAGCTTAAAAAACACACACAAACACAGACCAAACTGTATCTTCTCAGCTTTTATTCTCATTTGCTGTAGAAAAAAATAGTTATAGAAAACGTCTTAAAGAAATTATTAGCATTATCTTCTATTTCATTGCTATTAAAATTTAGCCTACACTAAAATAAGTAGATTAATCCTAAACTTTATTGAACTGGACAAAACGACTGAGTCTCAAAAGTTTAAAAAAAAAAAAGTGTAATACTACGAATAGCCACTAGAGGCTCCTCACTCCTCCCTTCATATCCAAATATGGTCACGTCTGGCTTCAAAAACAACAACAGGTGACATCTATATCGTCCATTCATAAACACAACATGATCTTAATTTATTAATTCATTGAGATTTAGTGTGAAGTGGTTGTTTTTCTTTCCATCACATCCTCAATTAGCAGCTGCATTAATTAATTATGTAGAATAACAACAGCAGCTGTCATTTGGTTTTATAATTTTTTGGTTTTATCATAAATTTGTCTCAGAAATGACACCTTTTTATGCCACAATACTTTTTAAATACAGGTGAAAATTCAATATTTAATTAGTGTTTTTTGGCAGTGTAGCAAATGTCATGAAGAGGAGTAGAAATACTTCATTAGAGCTCATGTAGAGTACTTCAGAAAACAGTTTTATTCATTTAAAAAACATAAATCATTTGAGTCTATTGTAAATCTCATTCCCTATGGTCCTTGTTTAGATATTCTCATCTTTGGAGGACGTTTTTTAATTATGTGTCAACCTTTTGTTTGCAGAGGATTAATGATCATTGTGAAAATAATATTCAATCCTTTCCCCACACATCAAACAATATCTGATTTCAACTGTAAAGGGTAAATACATGTCTGCTGGGCACAATAAAGGTCTGATGGATGCAGCATCACACCTTATCTTTGCTTTAGGTTTCTTTTACGTTTTACTGTGCAGAGAGGGAAGGAAAACTTCAGTGAAACTACCACATAAAACAACAATAAACCCAGCGAACCCAGTACCAGATGCTGCTTATTTCCAGTGAGCGGCATTATTAGTTTCCACTGAGGATTCCCCTCATTATCTGTGAGTAATACATGTAGCTATTGTGGCACACACAGCCCGAGAAAACACATTAGCTTTCATGGAGATCCTTATGAGAAGATACAGAAAAGAAAGGAGGCAAAATGGAAACGAAATTTCCCTACGGGATCGATGCCGCACCACTGTCACATTTGTCTGTGTTTCAGAGTGAGAGCAGGAGCCCTTCTGGTCTCGAGGCCTCATCTCCCAGGCCCTCGGGCTACCGTACACCTCCCTCCCTCCTCGATGTGGCATCGTTTGCTAATTTTCACCCCAAAAAACGGGAAAAACAGAAGCGTTCTGCATCAGCTCTCCCCTCTGCGACGGAGCGTTTGGACTTGTCGTAGTCGCTGGCAGCGTGTCCACAGTGAGACAGCTCCACCCTGCAGGCTGTGTGGTGGTGGGAGTCCCGTCTGTTGTGTGGGAGCTCTGCCTCCAGGACACAGCCCTGCCAGCAGACAGGGGACCGAGGGGGATTTTACACACCGGAGCTCTGCTGCCTGGCTGCTATCTCTGCACCATGTGCATTTGACCTCATTCAAATTCAGAAGATTATGGAGATTTCACCTCGCTGGGTTGGAGGAAACTGTCATTTTGTGTAATTTTCTTTTGCCTGTTTTCCTTCCTCTGCTCTTTATCAGCTCTGTAGATGCAGCTTGTAGAGGAGGAGGTGAACAAAACCACATTAACTTGGTGTTTACACACTTTGCCCTGCTGCCCCTTCTCTGCTTTTATTCAGGCTGTGTGTGTGTGTGTGTGTGTGTGTGTGTGTGTGGCTATAGCCTGCAGCGCTGCCAATCTCGCCTGAGTGCAGCCACAGATTTGGGCCAAAGTGAGACAGTCCCATAGACTGTGTATAGAACGGATGAAGCTAACGTTGCCATGTTGGTTATTTGGAGCTAGAAGTGACCATATTTGGAGATGAGGGGAGGAGTGAGGAGGCGGGGCTGACCCTTGAACCCGAGGATGCTGTCCAATGCGTGTGAGAGCAGTTCATTGATAAGAAGAAGTGACTTTAGCATCAGAATAACTTGTGGGGGAAATGTATTTCATGGGTGAAAATGAGGATTTTTGAATGGAAGTCAATGGAGGCAGAGTTTCCTGAAGCCTTCTATATACAGTGTATGGACAGTGCAGACAGCCTTATAAACAGATATCATCAGTCTGCAGCAGAGGATGCATTCAGGGTCTGACATTTCAAAATTGCTTTCCCACAGCTCCCATAGCATCAAATCGCAGCAAAAAGACGTTTAAAAATGAGTCATATCCCGGTGAAGAAACTCAATATGTCTTGTTTTCATTGTCGTCTGTTCTGTTGAGTCTTGTGTGGAGGAAATAAATGACAGCATGAACCCCCCCAAGGACATACAGTACACCAAACTGGGTCTTTCAGTTAATGGACTTGGCAGACTTGCCTAAATACTGTACATGGTTCCCAGAATAGAAATGAGGGTACCACCTGTTTCTGGTCACATGGAGCCGTCAACATCCTGCAGATCTTGTAAAATTTCCATGAGGGCAACTCTAAAATTTCTCTTTACACACTCTTTAGTTGAATTTTTCATCCGGCTACTTTAAATGTTTAACAGGATGATGATCTTGAGGTATCCTTGACTCGATGAGCTCGAACGTTGTGTTTTTTCCTTCGGGATTCTCTGTATAGAAAAACCTTTGCCGCCTGTCACATAGAATAAAACATAAGCCTCCTGTGAGAGGAGATGGATTGATGCTCGCTCTCTAAATGTATGTGACAACCACAGGAAGTAGGAATCCAGGGATGAATGACTCCGAAACTTCAATTTGGAACAACAAAAATAACGAGCATTTTAATTAGCACAAGTGTACGTGGTGCTTTAGATAAACACTAAACGTCCTTGGTCTGTTTTCGCTGTAATGCACAACTAGGTCAGTCGCTAAGGTAAAACATCACATATTTTTAGGGCTATAAATAATCTGAATTATTCACGTTGGAAACACCTCAGAGCAGCAATACTGTAGTTTCCACTCGTAAAAACTCAGATTTGTTGCTATCTGCGGGTCAGGTTTGGGTCGGCACACATGTTCGGGAAAACTTATGAAAGGGGATTTGCTGCTGCTGCAACACTTCCCAGAAATCACAAGCTTGATAATGGCGATAAAGGGAAAATGATGAAGAAATAATAGGACGTGACCCAGGTCTGAAGTGCTGTGGTTGTTCGCCAGCAGGCCGGCAGTGCTGGAGGTGTGTGACGAGTCTAGGTCAGTGGGTCTGCCTCCCTCTGCCCTGACAGCATGCTGCCCCACAGTTATCTCTGTCGACGTGCATTCAATCAGAGGAGCACTGACATTTACTGCTGCGCCGGGTTCAGTCGGAGAGGGGTTTCCTCGATGGTTAGTCACCGTGACTGGGAAATTAAGGGCAGATTCAGAGCAGTTCAGGGAGAAACAGCCATGGATGTCTCTTTGTTCAAAAACAAACACGAGCGCTGTGGGCCATCCTTAACAAGAAGGTTCCCGCTATTAAACACATGTAAAATCATCTTTGGACAAATCTAACACCAATCTGGCAAAAATCTTCAAATCATCCGAGAGCCGAGGGGTTAAATAAAGCCTTCAAAGAGCTGTTGCTGTGACTACATTTCGCGAAACAGGAGGCGTAGTTTGACCTCCAGAGGAGCTTCCCCTGCTCTCGGCGCTCAGCCTTGATCTCAGGCCTGACAGCAGCAGGGGGTCGAGCTCGGATAGCGCTCGGGTTTCAGGACAAGGGGAGATGTTATTTCACACCAGCTGAGCTCACTGAGTGACCCTTAATGACATGTGTGTGTGTGAGGATAATTGTCTGCGTTTTCACACAGGGATTCGTTTTCCCGGGTGGAATCTGGACACAGAACAACTGCTTGAAGCAAAGGTTGTAACCACAACACAATGCTGCATGAAACACCTCAAACTTAACTCCAGTGGGTTATTGATTTATTCATGTTGAGCTGAAACTGTCAGACAGAGTGTATCAGAACTTTCTGTCCCATCACACTTGAGACTCGACTATATTTAGATCACCATCGCTGTTGTGTGATTACTCAGAATACAGCACATGATGACATGATTGTGTTGAGAAATCACTTTAGCGACATCACCAAGCTCATTTTCGCCGATAACATCAGCGAGCACATCTGGGAACATTTCCAAAATTCCTTTTAACGTCTTGATAAAAATGGTTTTCTGTTTCCAGGAGCTGTCAGAGTCCATCCTCGTGTCTCCTCCGTGAAATTCACTCCTGGTTTTACATGATTTGTTATTTTCCAACAGCTGTGACTAACTTCTCCAGGATCAGTCTGTTCAAACCATTCATGGGAGTTCACAGTTTTACTAAATACCGTGAGTCACCTGCTTTCACTCAGCGTTACGTCATCTGAAACACTGGCACTGGGCACCAACATGTCTCCTCAGATAACAGGTAGACAGCCTCACAGGGCAGGACAGTCCCTCAATGGCAACAAGAGTCATCCCTACATCCTGAGGTCTGCAGTGCATCAAACAGTGACTGGAACCTGCTCATTAATCCTACACACTAAAAAATTATGGTTCCACTCAATATCTTACCTAAAAGTTTATGTTTATGCAAAAATGTCATTGTTTTTACCCGAAACATCCTGGTTTTTACCTAAAATGTTGCTATTTCCTCCAAAGATTATTGCTTTTATCCAACATTTCATTGTTTTTGCTGAAAATGTTGTTGTTTTAAAACAAAGTTTTGTTGTTTCTACCCAAAATCTTTATGCTTTTACCGAAAATGTTGTACATTTTATGCAAAATTCTGTTGTTTTTACCTAAAATTTTGTAATTTTTTGTGTAAAATATGGTTGTTTTTATCTAAAATGTTGTCTTTATGCAAAATTTCATTATTTTTTACCTAACATTTCAATGTATTTACCCTAAGTTTTGTTGTTTTTACCCAAAACGTCCTGGTTTTTACTTAAAATTTTGCTGTTTCATTTAAAAATAATTGTTTTTCCTCAAAGTTTTGTTGTTTCTACCCAAAGTATTGTTGGCTTTACTTAAAATTTAGCTTTTTCTACCCAAATTTTGGATTTTTATGGAAAATTCTGTTCAAAATATTGTTGTTTTCACCTAAAATGTGGCTGTTTCTATCCCAAATTATAGATTTTACCCAACATTGTGTCACTTTTACCCAAACTTATGTTCTGTATACACAAAATAATGTTGCTTTTACCCAACATTTTGTTGTTTCTCCCCAACGCTCTGTTAGTTTTGCACACATCTTTCTGGGTTAAATTAACCCAGCATGTAGTTGGGTAAAAACAACCCAATATTTTTTAGTGTGTAACAAGCTTCGACTCCCTTTGCCCTCTGGCTGACTAACACATGACATTTTCTTATAATAAACCATTAGCTTAATATCCTCCGCTCAATGTACTGTAGGGCATCGAGGGCACACACACACACACACACACACACACACACACACACACACAGTGCAGACAGAGTACAGTAAGTCTGTGGAGTGTCTCCCATCAGTCACTAGGTCTGTTCAGGCATGGATACACACACTGATGTAATGAGCCACAGTGAATGTGTTCACTCTGTGTGTGTTTAATAGATTGAAGGATGAATCATTCGGAGGATGACCTGATTCTTCAGGGGAGTTTGAGCATGTGTGTGTTTGTGTGTTTTGGGCTTAATGGCGCATGAAATGATGTCTTCATTAGCATAAACCATATGATGGGAAAATAATCATATCTGTCAGTTACATGACGGGAACAAAGGAAATCTGTGAGTTTAATTATTAAAAGATGACAGGGAAATAATCATTAAAGTGTGTTCATTTTCAATTATACTTGTCCTAAGTACTTCAGCACTACCCCAACCTGCTGTATGGCTCTCTGCAATGGTTACATTTTGATGATTGATGACATATATTGATGGCAGTAATATAACATTACTAGATTCATACACTGCTTATTAGCGAGCCTCATATGTTTCTTTGGAGTTCTAGATATTTTATGTTACTTTTTATTTAGTTTCAGTCCTGGAAAAATAAATAATTCCCAAATGAAGCCCAGTTCTGTATCCTGCAGCCATCCAGTCTGGGATCCGAACCAGCGGCTGCTGTAATTCTTCTTCATCCTCGGAAATGTGCGGCTGCTGTGCTCGGATGTGGTTTTGTTTTTTATTGTGCGAGACCCACCACAGCCACCCTGATGACTCAAATCACATCACAAGGCCATCCAGCGCTGAGGCGGCGAGCGTGTGATGTGTGAGGTGAAAATGAGGGTGACAGTGAGGAAACAGCCGCTGGTGTCATCTACTTCTTTATCACAGTAATGATGAATGAGAAGCTCCATATGTGCAGCAGCGGGTTTAATGTCAGGGCTGAAATTCCCCCTCAGATCTCAGATACTCAAAAGACACAATGGAGACAATTGTCAATGTCAGAAGCTGTTAAATATTAATGACATTTGAGTGATGTGACTGTTGACGTGATGGGTTTGGATATGACTTTACAGCCTTTCAGGTGACAGAATGTGTCCTGTGGCTGCTGTATGGGAGGTCCTCAGCTGCTAATGATGGACAGCCGTTGATTGTGTTTCTAAATGTGCGAACAGGGGCTCCAGGCAACCAATACGCTTGATTCAAATCTCACACAATTAATTAATTATACAAGAAAGAACATTTAATATAGATGTGAAAGTAGGAGGTGTCACGTATTGTAGTTTTATTGTGTCGGGGTGTTTCTGTCTGCCCCCACCCTGCAACATGATTAGATAAGAAGATGGATGGATATCTAACACAACTCTTATTAACACAATATCTTTGTCTGGAAACACAAAAACTCTCTGTCTGTATTCATACAGGACAGGAATGAGAAATAAGCTAACACTGGTTATGTCCAAATTGTAACTTCTTAAAAAGTTAAATTCCAGTGATGCTAACATCTCCATAACTGCAGCTCTGTTATCTGCAAAGTTTTGTTTGTGTGACATAATAATGTTTTCAAAGTGTGATTGAAAACTGCTCCTGCTACAAAATTATAATTTACTGGGAACTACTTTCTTTTCTTTAACGAGATGGAAAGGTTAGCTAACATTAGCTGACATGATTAATAATTAACAAAAATGTTACTAATATTCCAATGGAAGCATTAGCATATTGTTAGCGTAAAAGTTAGCAAACAACACAAATATTGTAACTGAAATGTTAGCTAACATTATTGATTTATTTAACAACATCATTAGCTAACATTATTGATTGAGTTAATGAAAACTTTAGCTAACATTATTGAGTTAGTTAACAACATCATTAGCTAACATTATTGGTTTATTCAACAAAAATATTAGCAAACATTACTAATAATTTAATGAAAACATTATCTAACACTGTTGATTTAGATAACAAAATCATTACCTAACAT
>OOFC01032843.1:0-14469 GCA_900323345.1 Pseudochromis fuscus | reverse complement strand
CTCGTCTTTACTGAAGAATCCACTGTGTGTGTGTGGAAATGAAAGCGTGAGGTTACGGAGACAAACACACACACATGCAAACACAGCACACTTCAAATGGCCTTCAAGAGTCTTGCATTCCACATTTAATTGGAAGCAAGAAGAAGAAGAAAAAAAAATCCACCATACAGCACCCTCCAAAGTAAACTTCTCACAGCCAATCATACGGGGGGGAAGCCAGGTCTCCGGGGCCCCGCCCTCCAGGAACAGGCACAGATAACCTATTGTTGGAGCTCAAACAGTGGTCTCACACACGTATCTGACCTCACACACGAGTATTACTTGTGAACCCAGCTGTAAACATGTTTTGAAAAATAGGAAAAAAAAAAAAATTGGATGTGAGCGAGCGGCAGGTACAGCGAGTGTATTCACAGTTATTTAATCCCAAAAATTGGACGTGCAACGAGAATCTAATGGAAACTAATGGATCAGAGTAAAAAGCAGAGCAGAGAAAAGACGGTGAGAAAGGGGACGAGAGGGTACAAAAAAAAAACAACAAAGTATCCTTGGTTACCAGTTAAACAAATGTAATGTGGCATTACAAGGGTGTATTTTCTCCCCCTCACACACACTTTTAGGACACAGGGGAGAATATTTGTGTTCTTTAATTCACACGTATTAATGCGATCTGACGTTTGCACTGTAACATCAAAATGACAGCAGGTCTGCGAGCCCATGTGGGAAATTTGACGACTTTGATCTGAGCTTGTGTGTCAAGATCAAGGACAAGGGGCAGAAAATTTAAAAAAAGAAAGGGAGAAAGCATTTTGATTTTAACTGGAATTGTGTTAAATTTACGTATGAAATTAAATATATGTTAATAAACAAGTTTGACAGAATTTCCCATGGTGCTATTTTAGCTATCCTCCCATATTTCTCATAATTTAGGGCATTTGTTTTTGTTCCGACACTCTGTTTTTAATGTTTTAAAGCACGATTTAAACTCTCACGCTCGAAAATAAATAAATGTGTCTGAATCCAATCTGGATTAAAACATTATAATTGTGAGCATTTATCCCTGAAAATCCACAGCTGAATTTTTAAGAGGATGTGAGCACTAGTTTTTATTTAACGCAAACACACACAGGGGGGACATCTGTGCTGAACGCTGACCAAATCCGCGTCGACTTTGCTCACAATACAATTTTGTTGGAAGTGTTAGAATTTGTTTCAAGTTGATGGCACAGCCTCCATTTTGAGTTGACTTTGATATCATTCTGCGAACAGTGAAATGTCTGGATAAGTGTTGCGTTTAGGCCAGCCATCTGTACCATCTCCAACTCCAAAGCGGTTAGATGCAGAGCACCCTCGAATTAGAGAGGGGGAGAGACGCAGGCGGCGCTGCTGTTAAATGGTTCACTGCTGGCATCTACTGGGGGAATGGAGAAAATCCAGAGAGCTGAGACAAACCCAACGGACCCTCACACTCAGGCTTTCCTCCTCTTCCTCTTCCTCTTCTTCTTCTCGCTTCCAAGTAGATGAGTAACTCCACAGATGAGGCATCACCTCCAATTCCAGCATCACCGTGAATAACTCGCATTATGTGGCTTGGCATTAATGACTCTAAATGAAAGATATTAAACACTTAATAAACTGACTTTTCTCATGAAGACCAATCTCATCATCTCAGCAGTGTACATAATATAAGGCACGTTTTTATAATGCTGGAAAACAAGTGAAGTAAGTAAGGAGTCAGTAATAATTTAAAAATGCTCCTTTTCTTTATATCATCATTTACATCCCTTCAATCTCATGCTATACTCCATCAATGTGGATTTAATGAATTAAAGTAACTCTGAAAATATGCTTGTATCTATATGTTCAAGCTATAAGTGGAAATTCTCGTTTTTAGAGGCAACTGATCGACTATAACTGGAATTTTAGTTATGATTTTGTATTCAATTGTATTTTAATTAATTGCTCTCTACTTCAAATACTGAAGTGGTTTTTTTAATGATTACTCTGAATGGTTAATATATTAAACATGAAACCGTAAGACTGATTCATTTGTACTTTTTTTTAGGACCATCTGAACCCTAAAATATTTTCATTAGTGCTGTGTGGTCTCTCAGATTCCTGCATTTCTCTTTAAAATAATACAAATAATTCATTAAACCCACCACATCATTTGTGTGTGTGTGTGTGGTACTTAATGTTTATTTACTAGCGGCTGTAAATGCGTCTCTCTCCACAGTCTGGAGCTCGTAACGTGTGTGGAGGCATGGAGTTAAAACAGCTGTAAAAATGGTGTTAAAAATATTAAAAGGCCATAAAAGTGATATGACCGCAGTATCAGCTGATGCTGTAAGTAAAGACAAACTCTCACACGAGACAAATAATCATCCCTCAGGTGATGGAGCGCAGCTAACGAATTCATCAATTTGCCAAGTTAAGTGAAAATGAAGTTTCTATTGTTTCTCCTTCTTCATTTTTATGTGTGTGTATATTTGTGTATGTCCATGTGCGACTTGGGAAATCACTCCTCGCTTAGGAAAAGAAAAAACAATCAACACGAGGAGAGCTGGGACGGAAAAGATCCCCTGTGTGAACGAATTACTGTCATCTTTTTGCCGAGAACAATTCTCATCTAATTCTTGTAATTGTTGCCTCATAATATGACACATTCATATCAGCGAGCGCATTCAGCTCCGGTCTGTTTAGGATGCTGCGGATCGAGTTAGAGGAGTTCATCCATTACAATAAAGAACAAAGCCGTCCCCTATCTGTTTCAGACATTTCGCTCTTTATGATGCCGAGTGTGGCTCTGAGGTTGTCAGAGAATTCAGACAAACAATGTATCGCTTTGAGATATATCAAGAGCTCCACAATGAGATCCTGTGTTGGAGATAATTTTTGAAAGGGAGGGAGATGTGAGGCAGAAGCAAACTCCAGACAAAAGGGATTGTCTTGATTATTTGTCCGTCAGCGATGTCAGGAGCGTATTATGAACGGCGATGGCTCGGAGGATAACAGTGATTGAGATTAGGCCCCGCTGAGAAAGAGAAAGAGGGGGCGAAGGAGAAGAAGAAGAAGAAGAAGAGAGGAGAGGAGAGGGAAGAAGAGTGAAGAGTGGAGAATAGATGTGACTAGACTAGAAGAGAGCTCTGTGATAACTGCCAGCCAACAGCCTGTTTGATCCTGAGGGATGGCAGAGGGATGTAAGGCGTTTGAAGCTGACAATCCCTTTGTGATGATAACACATGTTTTTCAGTGTGTGCGCTGATCCTCCCTCTCCTATTGTATTATGGGCAGCAGACGGCAGCTGCCTGGGCATTGTAGCGCTGCCGCTAATCTGAAACAATATCTTTAGGCCCAGCGTGGTTATGAGCAGCTGTCGGCATTGTGGGAAGCGCTGCTAATCTGCTTCAGTATCTTTAGCCCCTCGTTTAGCTCTTTGATCCTCTCCCATTATGCCTCCCTTTCCATCACGACGAGCGACTGAGCTTTGGCAAAGCTGTGCTGGAATGTTGGATAGATAGCAGGGACGAGGAGAGAGAAAAGAAGTGGAGGGAGGAAAAAACACACAGCGCTCCCATCACAAGCTCGTCTGTTAACAGATGTTTCTTACTGGTTTGTCTCTTTCTGCGCTTTTACACCTGTCAGACAGGAGGAGATGGAGTAGACAGACAAGACAGACACACAGAGAAAGAGACAAGTCCTCTCAGATATCACAGCAACAAGGATAAAATCATCCCTTTAAATCTGACAAAGCCTTCAGGCTTTCATCCAGAGGTTGTGGATTGATTCGCTCAAGTGATGCTTTAAACTCCAGCCACTTCCTCCTCTTACGGTTCAATGACATGCAAGGCACAGGGATGACACTGTGTGGATCTAAGCTTTGATTTAGCACAATTTAAAGGAGTCAAACAGGTGCAGTTGACTTGTTATGTAATAAAAGGAGGTTTACAGTAGAGGGATGCACCCTTTAACACCCGAGGCTGCAAATTTCCACCTGTACTTTTTATGCTTATTTTGATTTCAAATTCAAAGTTAACATGTAAAAATCTAACATCCACGTGCAGTTGCAGTGTTTTTCTTCGCTAAAACTCTAAAATAAAAATCTGTTTTTGTGCTTTTCTGCTATTCTTGCTTCGTCATCACTGTTATCACACTCTTACAAGACGTAAAGTAAATCACCTACTTTTCCGGCTTCTGGGAGAGACGCTCGTGAAATTACCGTAATGACGCCATATTCACTGGAAAGCGCAACATCTCAGCTCTCAAAAACCGTTGGAATTTTTCCGATTGTGCAAACCGTGACATAATTACGGTAATCCAAAGAAGCATGTCCAGACCTGTAGCCGACAACGCTTGGAAGTAAAGGGTTAAAGGTACAGTAGCCTACACGTCACATTACCCGTTTCAGTTTGTGGTAAAAGTGGAAACTCCTCTGTGCAGAATCTGAAATTACAAGTGAAAATATGCAGGTGTATAATAGTAACAGGAAAATTCACAAGTTTTACTTTCTTGAGGAACTGACAAAGTTTGGTTTCAACCAGATTTTCAGTTTAGTTTTTGGGACATAGTTGGTTCTATCGTCCATACTCAGGGGTTTAGCATCTTCCAATTGTCCATTAACTTTGGCAATACTCATGTTTACTGCAGTATTTTACCACCACCATCTCCAAAAAAAACAACTACTGTGATTGAGAATAATCAGAATGAAGCTTCATACGAATTTTTAAAGTCCAGATAACAGTGCTGTCCCGGAGTAGGTGCTGGAGTTTAGTTTACTGGGAATAATAGCTCCCCAGATATTTGGACAAAATCTTTTTTAAAACGGGGCCTATTTGACATTTTTTAAAGTCAGAAAGATAAGTCACTGTTTCTTCTCAAAAATAAATCCAAGCCAAATGTGGAAAAACTGGCAGGAAATTTCTCACACATTATCAGTGTTTTTGTGCATGGCCTCAAACACTCGTCCATCCTGCCAGAAGCATCAAAATTCAGTCCAGTGGAAGAGATTTTTATCCAGTTTTCCAAAGCCACCTAATTCCTTCAGGTGGAAGCAGAAAGGTGGCACACGCCTTTGCTTTTTCTCGCAGTCGAAAAAAAGCACCATCGAAACTATAAGATGTCATGTTTTCTGCATAATAAGGAGTTCATATTGAAGATAGACTTCTACGCCGAGAGCAAATTGTTCTCGAGACATGTTCGGATAATGGAGGCTCACCTTCGACCTGCTTCATCATTACAGATTCTCGCTCTATTGTGCTTCACCTCCCTCTGAAGTGTGGTGCAGTTCACTCGGAGTCACTGAAATATTCAAAGTAAAAGGTGAAAATAAAAAATCTTTTCCCCTCGCTGCAGTTGTAGGAACAAGGGATCCAGGCTAATAGGCTAATTATGACTAAGAAACAAATCAGGTATGAGACAAATTACAGTCTTTTAACAGCTTTGACTGAGAACGTAATGAGACGAGGTAGGTGTAGCGGAGGTGTGTCGGTGTGTGTGTATCATTGTGTGTGTGTGTGTGTCAGTCGGGGGGGATACAAGCTGCACACAATTAACAGAAACATAAATATCTCGCCGTGCTTAAGCAAGCCATTAATCAGATATAAATAGAGCGAAGGAGCCCTTTGTGATTAACGAGGTGAGACTCGCTGCTAATTACTGTTTCGCTCTCCTCTGGTAATTAGGTTGCCGCCTTGAATGGGGATGACTGAGACTGCCCTGACCCCGCCCCTCCTCAGCACCCCGCCATTGTTTGGCTCTCTGAATCCATTTATTTGTGATTGTGTGTCTGTGCGCTCTTGTCTCTACTCATGTGGTTTTCAATGGGATGGCTAAGGTGAGACGCAGACCTCCTCCTCCTGCTTCTTCTTCTTTTCAGATAAAATGCACTCTCAGTTCACGGAACTGTGGTCCTACTTGTTTTATGAACAGCCAATCAGGGGGGGTTTCAGCTGGCACCTGGGATAGCCAATTAAAATTCACAGGTGGCGAGGACGCTCTTTGACCTTCCCTATAGACTGTAGCCCGCTTATGGGACGTGAACTTGGTGAGTCTAAAGACTAGGAAGAACTCAGAGAGGACAGACCTCCACCGAGGTATGATCCAGCTGTAGTGATGCTGTACCATAGACTGTATATAACTTTATTTACAGTCAATGTGCTGTACACTGAACACTGCTGCCCTCTGGTGGTGAAAATCATTTATTCCTGTAGTAAAACCAGGGCCGTTTCTCATTACTAATGGCACATTTACACTGGTACCTACTCGCTTCACTTCGCCTCGGATCACTCAGGATCGGCCGCCCTGCATTTACATTGCCGAGGATAGTCCTTCCTCTGTGTAGCTGGCCGTCATCCGTGACATCATCTTTTATGGATTCTTTCGTTTCTGACCACACTGTCCAGCTCCCACTGAATTTTCTCATCGGCGACTAATGACAGAAAGGTTTGCACCTCGTCCTGAGTCCATGGGGCAGGATTTCTAACAGCTGCCATTTCTCTTCTTGTTGTTATTTCAAACACGTCTGCACGGTTTGCTGAAGAGTTAAAAATGGCATGTTTACCAGGTACCAAGTTCCAGGTACTTTTTTACCAGTGTAAATGCACTAAAACCGAACCGAAGTGAGTAGATACCAGTGTAAATGCGGCATTATTCTTCTCTCACTACATTAAAACTCCCTCCAAGCAGCACTGACATCATCAAGTCAACAACCTGTCATCTTAAAGCACAGCCTCATGTTGGTGTTCACAGCTTTACCAACAACCCTGTGGAATAAACACTAACCTGACAAATCCTACTTCTGATTGGTCGATGTTAATTAGTTCATTAGAATTCACCTGCATTTCAAAATAAAAGCCAATTCAGATCGTTTTATTTCATTGGTTTTTTTCTTTCTTTTTTTATTTGGATTTTAGAGACCATACAATAAAAATAGACAAAAGAAGCATCATAACAGTATTAATTGGCCTAGTATGTATATGAAAAACAAGAAATAAAGTGATCAAATTAGAACTTGAACAATATAAAAAAATAACCTCCCATTAAAAAAACAAAACAAAACAAAAAAACAAAGACACCACCAACCACCAGACAAATTAACTTCTACATGATATAAAAGAGCCTCCATCCATACATTATGTATAGCCCCATGTCTAGGACAGGTCCAGTTTTCTCTCCTGAAAGGGAAAGATGAATTTTCTATTGGTTTTCTGTGTTTAGATGTGGTTTGTCTTTGTAAATATGGATTGGAGTATGGAGGTTGTGAGATGTAAAGACTCGTCTCATTGGTTCTTCAAACACATTTAATAACAGGACAGAGATGCAGGTTAGGACAGTGTCATCGGCCTGTTGAACTCAGTGAGTTACATATCTGAAAACATCAAAGAGCCGCCTCTCTGCTTAGTGTAGAAATGATTGACAGGTGGGAGGACATGACAACATGACTCAACATACTTCACGTCACTGCAGCGCCTCCTCAGCACAGCTACAACAGACTCAGGTGTAAAGTTGTGCATCTGTCTCCTTGTGCCCCCCCCCTCAGGATTTGGAGGTGGTGACCCGTTTCCTGCCTGCGATGATGTCAGTGGTTGTTGACGATCACACCTTCACTGTAGAGCTGAAGCTTCCCAGCGAAGAGAAGAGCTCGCTGACGTACCCCACCACCCTGCCGGACGCCTTCAACAGGTTCAAGGCCACAGCAGAAGAAATGCTGACGTCATTTCAGTTTACTTTGTTTTATCAGTGCTCACACTTCAGTCTGACGGTGAGACAGTCAGCAGGTTAACCACAGCTCTGACCTTTGTAGCTTTACTCAGACATTTCCTGGAAGGAAAGATTCACTCAGTGTCAACAGGAAAACACTTTCATAAGATCTGATGACACGATCCTATAAACAGAGAAAGTGGTGATTTCAGTCTGTGGTCAGGACTGAAAACTTTTTGGATTTTATTTGGCTGAATGTTCAGACATCAGAGGTTTCATAAGTGCAGCAGCGCAGCATGTTTTGTACTGCTCCTTTAATGAAGGAGCGACTGGTGTGAATGCAGAGATTAGAGGCTGTGCTGCTTCCTGTCAGGTACCTGCAGGAGAACAGAGTGGCCTGTGAGATGGGTCTGTACTACGTCCTCCACATCGCCAAGCTGAGGAACAAGAACGCCTTACAGAGGTTACTGCCCGCCCTGGGTGAGTGCTGCCCTCTGCTGTTGTGAGGTGGTGTCTTTAACTACCTCTCATTGGTTGTTATTTGAAAGGTAACCATCCCCTCCTCTGTCCCCTCAGTGGAGACCTACAACGACATGGCCTTCAGCGACATCTTCCTGCACCTGCTCACCGGACACCTCACGCTGCTGTCTGACGAGTTTGGGTCAGAAGACTTCTGTTCAGTTGTCTTCGATGGCTTCCTGCTCACGTCTTTCTCCAGGTAGGTTGTTTCCACCGATCCTGATCACGATCACCGCAGACGGCTTCAGGAAGAGGCCGTCAGTGTTCTGCCCTCTACAGGAGAGAGGCAGTAACTTCCCAGAACAAGACCTTCAGTCTTCTTGTTGTCCTGGCAGATCTGTGGATGTCCCAGTTTTATAGCAGGTTGTCCTCTGACCTCTGACTAGACCTTTGACCCTTATTTGAAAGTCCCTGTGTTCTGCCTTGGTATAGCTTATTAAAAATACTGGGTCATACCAAAGTGAAAGCAGCAACTTCCATTTTATCTCATCACTTTAGCTTTTAAAAGCAGTGTAATGACAAATCTGATCCAGTCCTCAGTTTGATAAAGATACAGAATGAAACTGAACCTTTTATTCTTATTCTTTACATTACTGTTATTAATAGTAGTTTTTTTTATTTACATCTTTCAGAGTTTGTCAAAGAGGAATGTCTGTTGCTTGTGATAGACAGTAAAGGATAATCGATCTATCAATAATTTACAGAAGCCCTAAAATACGGAAACCTTAAAAGGATGTAGTTAACTATATTTTTATTTTCTCCGATAATTAGATAATTTCAGTGGTTTTCTCAAGATCTCGAGAAAACAAACTTCAATTTCTCGAGATAACAAGAAAATAAATTTCTTTTCTTTTTTTTTTCTTTTCAAAGACGAAAGGATAAATTATTTCGTTATCTTTATCTTAATAACGAGGTAATTTTTTTGTGACTGCACCACAGTATCATCAAATAATCATAACTCTAAACCATGATGAGCAAAAGCACAAACAAACAGAAGTAAAGCTCACTGTGTGCAGCAGCAGAGTGGTCTGGATAAAGACAGTAATCAGACTTTTGTTTTGATTTCTAGATCGCAAGAAAATTATCTCGTTATCTCGAGAAAACGAAGGTTGTTTTCTCGAGATAACGAGAAAAATAACTCGAGATCTCGAGAAAGCCACTGAAATTATCTGGTTATCACGTGAAAACAGAGAAAATAAAAATATAGTGAACCATGTCCTTTTAGGGCTTCCGTAAATAATTACATCACAGCACTTTCAGAAAAACACAGCTGATGACATCATGAGAACCACAAGAGGGCAGCGTCTTCTCATGAACATTAGCACATTCAAAGTCACCATGACCTCATTTCACAGAACAACAAACCTCTTTCTAACATCATCACTGAATATCAAAAAGTAATATTACTGATTATTGCCAAAAGTAACAAGTTACCACAGGTGAATATGGGAGTATTCAGCCAATAGGAGTACTCCTTTCAGACCAGTAGTGAACCAGATCACAGACATTGCTGCTTTTACCTGTTGTGGTCCCCTCTCCCTCTGGGTTTCATCCTGGTACAAAGTCGTGGCTCTGGACACATGAAAAGCTCCTCCTCCATGTCTGCTCCTCGGTGACATCATGGAATCTGATTGGTTTTCATGATACCACCTGATGTGAATTATTCACTCAAGTTAAAACTTCTTCAACTTGACGGACACAAATCAGTGTCTGCTCTAGTCTTTGTATTCGCTGATGATGTCATCACGCCGCACAAGAAATTCGCCTGGTGTTTGTCGTGCTTGTCTCCTCCATTGTTCCCACTCTGTTCAGGATTTGTTCAGGATGGTTCAGGATGTTTTCTGTGGCACAAGGCTGATGGAAACCACCACCTACAGTATCCTGGAAGTTCCTGGATAGTGTACCATTATAAAATACTGGTGTATGTTATATTAATCACCAGTATAGCAGCTGATACATGGGCGTACATGGACGTTTTGCTTGTTGCTCTCAATTTGCACCAGTTTCACAGGACTGACTGGAAAACCAAAGAATTCCACATTTTCAACACCACACAACAAAGGATGTCACGAAAATAATTACAAATCTTTTTTTTTTTTTTTTGATGATGTCACTGCTTTTCTCCTCTGTAGGACAGTCTAGTGTGTTGTCCTGTCGTCCATCTTACACACAGGTCCAGACTGATTAAATCCATCTTGTCGAACATGTTTCTCAACCTTCTCTGTTTGTGTCTGAATATTTTCCAGTAAAGAAAACGTCCACAGACACACCCTCCGGATGCTGCTGCATCTCCACCACAAAGTGCTGCCGTCGGTCATGGAAACCTTGATGAAGACTCTTCAACCTCCAAAGCAGGTTTGGCTTCACTGCTACATTCAGCTCGATGCTTTGAGGGGAACAGATGCTGCAGTGGAGGACAGGTCAGGAGGAGCCCTGCCTCCTCTGCACTGTGTGACCTGTGTCTCATCAGCAAGTGTCCAGAACATCACTGTGTTGTAGATTTCATTTTGAAATAATACTTGTATTCAGAAATGTTTTCAGAAGCCTGTTGCAGGTTTCAGTCTTCTTGGATTTCCACAGCTTCTTATTCTTGCTGGTGTCCAGGTTCCAGTGCTGGTTCTGGGCCAGTTCCTGAATTAGCTTCAGTTTGTTGTTTCCACCGTAGTGAGAACCGGACCCAGCTGCTAAACCTGGTGCTAAGTCTGGCCCCACTTCTTTGCTGGACCAGAGCTCAGCACCAACTAAGCAGTGACTGCACCAGGAGCTGGAGGAGCGACAGTAGAAACACCGCTAATGATAGTAGAAGAATAAAGTAATGAAAATACAGTTTTGTCTCTGGATCTCAGTGTAGACTGTAAAACCAGGACCAGTACTTGTATGTACATGATCAGCTCCTCCTCCTTCCCACACATCCTGGAAAACCTGGATTTTTTTGGGCGGCATTTCCAGGACCAGATATTGTAAAATGTCCTGGAGAATCTTTTTGACTAATTCAGCTTTTCATGCCAGATGACAGCTGAGAGTCTCTTTTGGAACTTTTTTAAAAAGTTGTGGTGTTTGAATGTATCTCAGATGAAGTGACCATATTTGGATATGAAAGGAGGAGTGAGGAGGCGGGTCTGACCCTTGAATCCGAGGACACTGTCCAACGAGTATGAGACTCAAACGCAGGTCTAGTCTCATTGGGGACCAGAGCTGTCAATCAGACTAACCCCGCCCCTAACTCCTCCCACCAGATCCCTGAGAAGAAGAGTTGACTTTATCTTCTGACATCAGAATGACTTGTGGAAAACATATTTGAACTGAGTAAAAGATGATTTTTCAGTTGAAGTCCGTTGGAGTTTTTTGGAGCCAGTCTCCAGTGGCTGCTTCATTCATTTGTATTCACAGTCTATGCTAAAAACACATCTGATAAAACAGCTGAAATGCAGCCAGACGACAAAAACTGAGTGAAATTCTTCTTGAAGCTCAAACATTAGCATCTGTGATCTGCACTGAGTTTAACTGAACAGCTGCAGGATGAATGTTACACAGCACATGACTAAAGAGCAGGAAACTGATGCAAAAGCGAGAAGTACAAGCCAAACATTTACTGTATGGGTTGTGTTTATGAAGTGAAAGAATATTTATAGGTGTGTGAGAGTGTGTGTGGAGCTGTCACACACACAGTCAGTTCTAGATATTTAAGAACATCAGGGCTGGTGTCGTTGATAATGTTCATTAATACAGAGGTTTTAAAGGTGACAGCTGACTCAAACTTTACATCACATCCTGAGCCTCTCCTGACAGACCAACACACTGACTGTGCCTCTGGGTGGTGCTCCCCATCGCTCACACCAGGCTCATGTCTTTGGTTTGAAATCTGTGATGCTGTGTTTTTAAAGCAGCTGCTGAGTGTGATGAGCTGCAGAGTGTATCTGCTGACCCTCTGTGTGTGATGCTGTGACCACAGTGCAGCGAGCCCCTGAAGGAGATCTACACTCAGCTGACGGAGAAGCTGGAGGCCCAGAAGAAGAGCCCACCGCCGCCGGACGAAACCCCATCCCTGGACCTGGGGCTGCACCCTGTGACCGTGCCCACCACTGCCTCCACCCCGACCACGCCTCTCTGAGAGACAGACCAGGTCCTGATCAGTGACCGACTGTAAATACTGGACATTTTACATTTCTGTTTGTTGTATGATTGTTTTTTTCTGTAGGTGTTTGTCTTCCAGCTGACAGTGTTGTTCTGTTTTCTAGACTGTTTGTGTTTCACTGTTGTCCAGATTTACAGTATTTTCATGTGTAACTGGGCTGTCAGCGTGTTATATACAAACTGTTTCAGTAGGTAATGTAAATAAATGATTATTTAGAAATACTAAGTTGTTCTTACTGTGTTCACATGTTTATGTAACACCTCCTCTGACTTTGAGTGGCACTGAACCACAAAGGAAGGGTGTGTGTGTCTGTATGTGTGTGTCTGTATGTGTGTGTGTGTGTGTGTGTGTCAGTGGGCAGCGCCCCTGAAAGCCACACATGTACTTAAGTGTGAAAGAGAAGCGGTTCATGTGTTTCAGTGGCTTCAACAGACTGAGGACTGCTTCAGCTCCGGTAAGATCCTCTCACACTGCTCTCTGTGCAACAGCATTACAATAACATTTAACCTGCTGGAACAATCACTGGCTGAGTGGATCATTACACAGCTGAGAGATCTTGAAGTGTCCAAGAGGAAAATGCAGAGGCAGTAATGTACAGGTCAGCTTCCAGGATATATGTCATGAAGTGCTGATAAATTTAAAAACAGCATGAACTCTTTCAAATGACAAAACAATATTTAATTATCAAGCTTGGTGCATTATGTGCATCATTAAAGTGCTGCCGTCCACCCAGGTGCACTGGGTGAACTTCAGCGGTTATAGACCACTGTAAACGTCCTGTCAGCTTCAAGTAAACTGCAGGAATGACAACGACATGTGAAGCGAGCTCAGAGGAAAGTTTTTTTGTGTGTTTTTTGCGCAGAGGACGTTGTCTTATTTATTAGATTACCAAAAAATCAGTCTTCCATCCCCCACGTTTACAGATTGGACCAGACCAGAGCAGTGGTCAGCACTGTGGCCTCACAGCGAGAAGGGTCTGGGTTTGAATCTTGACTCGGATCTTTCTGTGAGGAGTCTGCATGTTCAAGGTGACAGCACGACCGACGTTGCTGCTTAAATTCTTAAACTCGTGTGTTGTTCTGCAGAATTTCAAATAACAATGAAGTTATCTTGTATCTTGTATCCCTGTGCATGCTGGGTTTTCTCTGGGTTTTTAGGTGAACTGATTACTCTAAATCAGGGGTGTCGAACTCGTGCCATGGAGGCCGAGACACTGCAGGTTTTCTTTCCAGCTGGTCACTAAAGCAGGTGATTTTAATCATGAACATCTCCTTCAATTTGAGGGAAGCAGTTCATCAGTGAGATCAGCTGCTGGAGAGAAAACCTGCAGGGTCTCAGCCTCCATGGCACAAGTTTGACACCCCTGGTCTAAATTGACCTGTCTGCCTCTGTGTGTTGGCACAGAGACTTGTGATCTGTCCAGGGTGGACCCAGACTCTCTCCCCTTGCCTGCTGGGACAGGCTCACCTCAAATAGACCCCTGCGACCCAGTCTGGATAAGGTAGTACAGAGGATGAATGAATGAGCCCACAGACCAGTGGAAACAGGTTCAGTGTGGGTGGGAACAGAGGGAAACTCCTCTGTTAGTTTCGGAGGTTGTGTTTGAAACACATCATCTCTCCCTTCATGTCCAAATATGGTCACTTCTGGCTCCAGCAACCAACATGGTCACGTTCAAATACCAACCTCCTGGTGTCAGAATGTGAGTCCACAAACCGACGAGTGACATCATGTTAGCTTCATCCATTTCTATAGACCAGGGCTCTGCTACCCTGGTCCTCAAGGGCCCCTATCCTGTATGTCGTTTCCCTCTTCCGACACCTGATTTAAATGATCAGGATCATTAGCAGGTTTCTGCAGAGCTTGATGATGAGCAGGTGTGTTGGAAGAGGGACACATCTAAAACATGCATCATGGCATCTCTCAAGGACCAGGGTTGCAGAGACCTGCTATAGACGATCTATGGCTGGTACATACTCTGAGTACTGGTCCACAGGAAACCATCTGACCTTGATCTCCCTGACAGCCCAGTGAGCACCTATGGTGTGCTATAGAGAACAAAACACCCACCATGTTTTTGTGGATTATTTTTGCTCTACACTTGGTGCTGTTTTTCTTTA
>OOFC01032839.1:0-13516 GCA_900323345.1 Pseudochromis fuscus | reverse complement strand
TTGTCATTTTTACTCAGTATTTTGTTGTTTCTACTATGTACTTTTTCTTTTTTACCCAGTATTTTTTTTGTTTTTACTACGTACTTTGTCATTTTTACTCGGTATTTTGTTGTTTTTACTGTGTACTTTTTCTTTTTTTCCCAGTATTTTGTTGTTTTTACCCTGCACTCTATTGTCTTTTCTAGCATTTGATTGGTTTATCTAACATTTAATTGTATTTTTACAAGTTAAATTAACCCAGCATGTAGTTAACCTAATATTTACCCAGTTCTGGGTTAAAACAACCTAGAGTTTAGAGTGTGGCACAAACAGGATATGTAGGATGTTTGGGGCAATCTGATTGGATCATTGAAACACAAGGAAACACCATAGCTAGCTAGTAAACGCTACTAGATAACGTTAGTACGATGTACTGTAGTGTCTCCAACAAGAAGGTGCTGCTTGTGGAACATTTGGACACAAGCTAGTTTTAGTCAATTTTAGTTTGAGCCAGAATTTAATTTACCATATTTTCCAGACTATTGAGGACACCTGTCTATAAGCCGCTATTGAATTTATTTGAACGGTTTCATGTGGTCCACTCTGACCGGGTCTGATGTGACGACGCTAAATGTATCGGCGGGACGGAGCTTGCTAGCTTGTTAAAAGCCAACGCGCTTCGTGCCGCCAATACATGAGAAACACCGGTGTTTAAGCCGCAGGGTTCAAAGCGTCAGAAAAAAGTAGCGGCTTATAGTCTGGAAAATACGGTAACTTAATTTAATGTGAAACCTCACTGCTCCATGATGTGAAGTCACTGACACAATAGACTGTATATAAAGATGACATGACAGTTTTCCAGGGGTAAAAATCAAAATATCTCTGAAACAGTTGCTTCCATCTCGATGAAACACCACAGCTAGCTAGCTCATGTTGTTAGATAACATTAGTACTGTTTACTGCAGCCTCTCTCCAAACAGACCCGTGCTGCACTTTAACTGAACAATACGAGCAGAGATGTGGTCTAAAAGGATTAAAAAGACATTTTTCATTTCAGGTTGACTTTAATTGGTCACTTCAGTTTAAGTTTGAGGTCTTATCCTCATGTTTTTTTTAAGTGGCTGCTCTTCTCCCGCTGGCAAAGCAGGGAATCACAATAACAAGCTGTTTCCCCCCCGCTAAGAAGATTACACCATATTTTTCTGCATTAATATCCTGTATTTCTGCTGGTATTGATTTGTTTGTGACAGGCTAACGCAGTGAAATTGATACATCCAGGTCCTGTGAGTCCAGGCTCTGTCCTGGTGCTGTACATCAAACGTAAAGGTGCAGCCTCCCTCCATCAGCTCGCTGCCAGTTATCCCCTCCATGCGTGTCATTTGAGCTGATGGGCTTGGCTCCGTCGTCTCCTCTGCTAAGCGGCGCCAAATCGAGCAGAGCCGGCCAAAAAGACCCAAATGAAATAAGAGCTCTTTATATGTCTGTGCCTCTTCGTCCTAATGCTCGCAGCAAAGGGGCTAATTGAGCCGAGCGCTGTGGAGAGAATGGACGTAGGGGAGTAAAAAATGAAAGAGAGCTCCTTCATATTCGGGTCTTTGTCGGTCATGCTTTTTTGTATCCTCGCTCTCCAGCAAGTTTTCTAGCAGCAGTGAAATGGGGACAGAGGACGAGGAGAGTATCAGGGACACTGTGGAGCTAAACTTCAGAGACCGAGCAAAAGAAATCTCTGCAACACCTGCAGGTTTTTCTGTTTCTCTGGTAAAAACTTGTACCTACACTTGATTGATAACAGATCCTAACACAAAGTAAGATAAAAAAAAAATACTAGTATAGCAAAGAATTCCTTATAGGACCAAGACAATACTAATACTTTGTAGCAACTGCCATTATGCACATCCTTCAATGACCTTTGTGTTTAGGTGTTAATGGAGGTAAATGCTGTTCAGAAGTTCAGCCTGCATGTCAGAGGTGGACGAAGCTAAAGTGAAGCCACTGGGTTGTGGACTCCTTTGAAGCCAGCAGTTTGGCATTTGAACACGGCCATGTTGTTTTTTTGGACTCAGAAGTGACCATATTTGGATATAAAGGGAGGAGGGAGGAGGTGGGTCTGACCCTTCAACCTGAGGACCAGTGTATGTAATACTCAATCAAACTAACCACGCCCCTAAATCTTCCTCTTTTTGAAGCCTCATGTCTACTTAATTAAAAAAATTTCAGCTACAGCTACACATCACTGAGAAGAAAAGTTGGAGCCAGCATCTGTGGAGGGGCCATATTTGGATATGAATACAGGAGTGAGGGGGCGGGTCTGACCCTTGAACCTGAGGACACTGTCCAATGTGTATAGGACTGTGTAAGTGATTTTCAGATGGACACCAGATCCATGAAAATGACCATTTTTTAATTGAAGTCAGTTGGAGTTTTTTGGAGCGAGCATCTAGTGGCCATTCAGTGCATTGCACTTGTTTGCACTTCTGCATTGGTCCCTCTTTTGAAACCCACTTGCTTCGTCCATTTCTATATATAGTCAGTGGTTTTAATTGAAATGAGGATCTTCATGTGAAGAGGCCATTAAAAAAAATCAACATTAAAAATGCTGAACAAAGTGTTTTTCTCACCTAGTCTAGAAGTCTAATCCAGTTAGTGTTGTTTTATCTAGTGGCTGTCGATGGTATTGCACTTTATTGCACTTGTGCATTGGCTTCACTTTGAGACCTGGTAGTTTTGTCCATCTCTATACACAGTGTATGTTTCCACCCCCTGAGTGCTGCTGTTGAACAGCTGCACTCAGCCCGTCCTCTTTTTGACAGTGAACACAATCAACCTAACTGCTGTCAGGAGGCTGCCATTATATTTCACAGCACACGAGTGGAACATGTTCACCGATGCATTGTAGCACGTATAGAGACACGTACAGGTCCTTCAGCAGCAAGTGCTTCACATGATCGTTTGTTAACAGAGGTCAGCCTTTCAGACCATGAGCAGCCTGAGTAACACATACACCTTTCTACAGGTTTTACTTCACTTTTCTTCACATCAGCAGTTTTTTGGACACTGTTTATTCTCATCCTGTTGTCTGTGCTCGTGGACACTATTCTTCCTCCTAGTGGTAGCAAAAGCACAATACACCAATTAATGTATTATTATGACTACTTTCTGTTCAAAGACAATGCTTATGATATATGCATGTTTCTTGATTTAATAATAAACCTAATAATCCCAAATAGCTGGGAGAAATTAAGAATGCATGGCAAACAAAAGCTGAGGTGAAGTGTACAACTGTTGCATTTTCTTTAAATATGTATGTTTTAAATTGAGAATTAAATTTCAAAACTATCAGTAACCAAGCAAGTAGACTCATAAAACCATTTATTAAGTTACCACTATAATCTCAAATGCACAATTTCACCAAATCAAGCCCTAGTTACTTGCTACACAATAAACAAAACAAAACATGAACACAATGGATCAAAACGAATGAAGTGAAACAACTAAATGCTATTTCAGGGTGAATGGGATCTGCTTTTTTTTCCAGTTGAATTGCTGACTGCAACAAGTGCCAAGTTTGCATCTGTGCGTGGATTCACTTCTTCTTATTGTTGCCCGCAAATAGTTCATCACTGTCAACAGAAGTGTGGCAGCTGGTAGCACTTTGCTAATGTTGCTGTTTGTCTCCATCAGAGACGACATGGGAGAGACCGTCCAGTGCTCCGGGGACCCCGAAGAACTCCCTCCGACACAAGAACTCTCTGCCAGCAGGTACAGCCTCTCCACCCATCGCTCCATCCATCTCCATCTCAGCCTGTGTTCACTGCTCCCTCCTGAGGCGCCTCTGCCCCGGGCTGTGGATCCTGTTCAGACTCCACAGTGGCACAAAGCAGCCCTCACCACACACAGACTCCCTGTGATGATCTGTAGCTCCAACAGCAGAACTGAGGCCTCCTCTGTCTCCTGCTTGGCCTCCATCTTAAAGACAGACAAACAGAGAGAGCCAGGGAGGTTTGTTGGATGTTTCCCTCTCGGAGACAGGGGTGAAATCCTGGAAGCTGCCTTCATTCAAACACATCCGACCGCTTCTTTTAAAAGCAAAACAAAAAACAGAAAGGTTTCCCAAAGATACTTTTGAAAAGCTTCATGAAAGAATGGGAACGACCACGTTTGCTGTGACGTTGTGGGTGGTCACTCTGGAGATTTACAGCATGAAGCATCTACATTAAAATAGGGTATGATACTCCACACAAACTACTGTAGTTTTCACACATGTACCAACATAATTACAGCTGTGTAGTTTGGACAGTGTAGGAAACTGAACCAACTAGCAAAAATACTAGCAACTAGCAAAGTTAAAAAGGTAACAACCAGGGACTCTAGGGCTCAATAATGAGGCCAATGCTGAAGTGTTAATACCACTGACGGCCACTTGGTGCTGGCTCCAAAATACTCTGGCTCCAATTGACTTCAATTAAAAAATGGTTATTTTCAGTCCTGAAATATTAAGTCAGTACATTTTTCCACAAGTTATTCTGATGAGTTGAAGTCGACTCTTCTTCTCAGTGATCTGGTCCATCTGAAAATCCTTTATCACGAAGGAGATATTAGGCTGAGACAAGGGGAGGAGTTAATGGCATGGTTAGTTTGATTGACAGGTCGGATTTCCAATGAAAGCAGACCTGAACTCTAGTCTCATACACATTGAGCAGTGACCTCAGGTTCAAGGGTCAGATCCACCTCCTCATATCCAAATGGTCACTTGTGCATCCATACAACCAACATGGCCACATTCAAATACCAAACTCCTGGATGACATCACATTAGCATCTATGGTAGCTACACACATAACATGTCTGATTTGAATTTTCGTCAAAATGCTGTTTGACTAAGAAAACTGGGACATTTTTATTTCAGCTCATTTGAATAATGTGCTAATGTTACATAGCATTAAGCTAATGATGTTAGCATTACACCAAATAGTTAACATAATTATTTCAAAGTACATGAATATCCCTACTTCTCAATCCTCTATTTCATCACGTACATGTATAAGAAAACAAGGTCATACCTATATATATATAAAACTTGTCAGTTCATTTATAATCACCACTTACTCTGCTCACGTGGTCTTTAAAAGTGAAGTAAAGTTCATGTTTGTTACTATCAGCATGGACACAATTTCCCAACTACTGCAGGAAAACATACGGTGCTGATTTTATTGCAGAGGATAAGTTGGTTAGCTTGTTAGCTAATGTGCACGCCACATTCTCATGCTAGCCTGTACACCATGTGAAAACATGGTGGATTTACCTGCAGCTGTAACATGATGTAATCCAGCTCATTACAGCATGTGTGGCTGCCACTTTAAAGACATAATTCAGCTCAGCTCAGGCTTCAGCTTATTAGACAAGTGAGTTTCCTTCTGATGAGTTTACAGTTCATCTCCAGACACTAATGAAATTCCTGTCTCCCTCTGCCTGTCTTCATGTGTCCCGTCTGTCTGTGATTTGTCTCTGCAGTGAATGGATTTCACTCAGGTGGGAGTCCCTTGCATCATGTGGAGTATTCACACAACAGCCTGGTGAGGAAGAGCAGCACAGAGCCTCAGGTAAAGCTGCTGGATGTCTGATCTTTTCACTGTCTGACAGCATGATACACGTGTGAGGGGTTTTGTCTTTAACAGAAACATGCATTGGAGCATGTGGGCATTTAGCAGGCTTCAAACAGGGAGGATGATTTCATCCCTAAATAAGCCAATATCCCAATATTTAAAATGAAGTGAGGTTTCCTGGTGGTGTTTTGCTCCAGTCTTGGAACTTCTGACCTCACTGCCATGTCTACACCTCCCTCCAAACATTTCATCATTTCACATCCTGCTGGTTCTTTACAGACATGAGACTGAAACCCGGTCCGTTGTTTAGACTGCTGTGATGTCCCTTCACCACATGTAAATACCTGCTGTACTCATTCTGAGAACAGGATAATATGACTCAGTCCTCCTCACGCAGTCTGACATTTCAGGACACATCTAACAGGAAGATTAAAGCTTCTGTTTTTCTACCTCACATTACAGGATCTTTTATAATAAGTAACCAACAGGTGCAGCCTGATGAACAAACGTCTGTACAGAGAGGCTGGTAAAGACTTTAGACCAAAGTACAACTCTGTAAATAATACATGACCTGGATTTACTTTATTTTACATCATTACAAAAGCAATACCTTAGCTTAGTTTGGTAATGACAATAAATAAATTTAATACCATTTAATAGCTGTATTATTACGATTGAATTGGTGAATAGCATTGCTGGGTTTGTTCAAACAAACCATCTCTGTTTTAATTCCTCACTGTGACACTTTGAGGCTTATTAAATTCCCTGTCAAATCTTTAGGTAAACATTTAGGTCTGTATCAGAATACTAATAGGGTTAATATGTTAGCAAGCTACGACCTGAAACCATACACTGTTTATAGAAACGGACGAAGTGAGTGGGTCTCAAAAATGAGGCCAATGCAGACGTGTAATACTCCCGACGGCCACCAGATGCTGGTAGGTAGGTTATCTAGTAACAGAATTTATAGATTATCTAGTAATGTGGTAAATTATCTAGGTGCATAGTAGTTAGGTAGATTATCTAATAACAGTACATAGGTTATCAAGTAATGTAGTAGGTTATCTAGTTGTGTAGTACATTGGTAGGTTATCTGGTGACATAGTATGTAGGTTATCTAGTAATATAGAAGGTAACCAATAACGTAGTACTTAGGTAGGTTATCTAGTAGCATAGTACGTAGGTTATCTAGTAATGTAGTAGGTTATCTAGTGAGGAAGTATGTAGGTACGTAGGTTATCTGGTAACATTAGTACGGAGGTAGATTATCAAGTAATGTAGCCGGTTATGGAGTACCGTAGTACATAGGTTAGCTAGTAACATAGTACCTAGCTAGGTTAACTAGTAAGGTAGTATATAGGTTATCTAGTAATGTAGTTGGTTATCTGGGAGCAGTTTGTAAGTAGGTTATCTAGTCACATAGTGCGTAGGTAGGTCTTCTAGTAACGTTGGGTAGCTAGCTGTGGTGTTCAATCAAATTGCGGCAAACGTTTAGTCCCGCCTCCATATCCTGTGTTTGTTATAAATACAGAAGATAGATCCTGTGGAGATGATGTTTCAGGAGGAACTTTTAGCAAAATGAACAGTAAACAACGGACACAACAACACAACACACCTCTTACTGTACGTTCATACACTCATAGATAAATCACAAGATAAATTACAGATACAATAAAAACTGACCTAGTCCTTCCACACTTCACATGATCAGACCAGCCCCTCTCTCCGTCCCCTCTCATTATTAACAGAGGCTGATGGCAGTTGGAGCAGATTAATCCCTCCTACAGTATCTGCTCCCTGGATCATAATTAACCAGGCAGTCAGTCAGGGTGCAGTTATACAGGATCCACCCACCACTTATTCACTCTGTCTCCTCACTTCACTCCTGTTCTACATCACACACACACACACACACACACACACACACACACACACACACATACACACCTCGTCATTCAAAGACTATAAACACACGAGTGCTCCTGATGATTCAAGGTCCTCTTCTCCTTTCTATCTTTGATTTCTGTGCAGGAGAGGAGGCGTTGAACTCCCCGTGTTTCTCCTCTCGCTTCTTTGTATTTACTCTTCTTTAATTTCTGTCCCCGACACCCACAACTGATTTATCCGGGGCCACTGGAAATTACTCTATTCTAAGCTTAAGTGTTAGAAATCACACACATACACACACACACACACACACACACACACACACATTCACACACAAAGAGAGCGAAAGCAAACCATGCTTTGCTTTGCTCTGCAGAACTATCCTCCCTACTCTGCACAGCAACACACACACACACACACACACACACACATTTGTACACACCAGCAGCAGCAGCAGCAGCAGCAGCAGTCAGACGCTAACGGCGCTTGCCAGGAAAACAACTGTGTTAGTGTGTGTGTGACAGTGTGTGTGTGTGGAGCGGTCATGTCTGACACGGAGGACGGAGGTTTTGACGGAGCGTCCTTCTTCTCTCTGCAGAGCCCGGGATCCACGTCGCCCACCAGGAAACAGAATAAGGAGACCACGGTCACGGTGAGTGGGGGAAACTAATGGGGGAACTCCTAACTGACCATGAACTCACCGCGGATCTGTGCGGCCGCCCTGAGGACCAGGGAGAGCTCCAGGATTTTTTTCTCCCTGAGTTTGGACCAGCACAGTTTCCTGTTGGATTTTATTTTTTAGATGCTCTGTGTTTCATACATTATTATAAGTTTCCCTGCAGGCAGCTATGAAGGCGTTGTTGTCACTCTGATCAGAAGTGTTGTTTTCAGTTGCTAGTGTACAGATACACAGTGACATCATCACATCCAGCATCCAGATGGTTTCTGCTCTGTCCGTCGTCAGGTCGTTGCATCCGGTTCGGCCTCGGTAGACAACAGAGCTGCTGCTGAAGCTGGGAACTCAGGGATTGTATTGTCTGAGTTTTAGTTTCTTTCACTGTACATTTAAAAACACACGGGGGGAGGAGGAGCAGGGTGGGTGCATCTCTCGGCTGCCATAGCAACCAGGGTGATGCTACTGATAAGCAGGAGGAAACATGAGAGAAAAAGCAGCGAGGACAGGAACGCTTGATATCAGATTTACTGCTATTGATACGATCTGTTAGAGGTCTGGGATAAGTTTCCTTTTACAACCCACTTGAAATATTTGTATTTTACTGGAGTTGTGAGGTTTTGATGTCAGACAAAGGTAGAAACAAACATCTCATTTTTAGCATCTGTTAATAAGAAATATTATAAAGATATTAGTTAAATATAAACTTTGTGTTTACAGTGCGAGACTAAGGGAGGAGGACTGAGGTTAAAGTTACTTAGAAATAAAAACTGCGTTCTTGTATTGCTATGCAGCTAGTAAGCTGTCAGTATACGCAGTATTATGAGGAAAACAAAGATGATTATTTAATATACTATGTTTCATGTCTTGTGAAGAAAAAAAACTTTGAGCACTTTTAGCTTCACTAAAACATCAGCAGGTTTCATACCGCTAACCAGCCACAGAGGATTTTGCTAGTTGCATCTTTTGCTCGCAGGTTTTATCAACAGTATCGAACAGAACTCCAACTCAAAACCTTTAGAAATGTTTGAAACCATAAGCAGAGATAGACTAAAGCAGGAGTCTTATTTAAAGTCTGCCATTGATGCTTCTGCTAGCCGATATCAATGTTAGCACATTGTCGTTCTTAGCTAACATTAGCTGGTTAGCTACTACTGCCTCTTAAATCCTTTGGAAGCCTAATAAAGAGACTTTAAAATGAACTTATACATGATATTACGTGAAAAGCAGATCAGGCTATGTGTCCATTCACAACACATATTTAGGCAGATGTCGGGACTCGACAACAGAAAAAAGGAGCAAGATTTGCGATCGTGTTCATTGTTGACTGCGGACATGGCTGTCGTCACGATTACCAGAAATACTCCTACTGACTGTTACTCGCATTTGGAGGGAACACTGCAGCTGTACTTGAGTAAACACAAAGCGAAAATTGTCAACGTGTCCTCACTCCTCCCTTAATATACAAACATGGTCACTTCTGGCTCATGGTCATTTTCAAATACCAAACTCCTGCCTTCAAAATGTGTGTCCACAAACCAACGGGACGTCACGCTAGCTTCATACATTACACAGTCCAACGGTGCATTCACACTGAATGTGAATTTTTGCCTCATGAAACTCATGACTTGTACTGGTGATTTCACGACACATGAGTAACAGCCAATAGAAGTACTCCTCCTGGCCACTTTCACCATTACAATAGAAACAAGATCACAAATATCGCTGCTTTTACCTGTTGCTGATGTCCCAGACCTGGCTCCTCTGCTTCTTGGTGCGGAGTTAAAGTATTGTCTTAAAGACTTGGACGGACACTGATGGCGACGATAAGCTCGTCCTCCATTGCTGTTCAGTGACATCGGGGAATTGGCGATACCAAGTGTTGAGTTAAAACGTTTTCAGCTCCCGAATTTCGCGGCTATTCATGTCACCTAGCGATGTCTTCCCATTCACTTATTATGTAATTGCATTGCGAGCGAAATTCACGCTATGTCCGGTGTGAATCTGGTGTATGAGATAACCACATTAGTCACCTCTTCATAAGTTTATCTTGTGTTTTTGACGTCACCTTCCAAACTCTCAGGATATTGATCATACACGCTCCTTTTACATCCACAGCTTCACAGACCTGGTGAAGTGAACATTCACTGTTCAGAGGAGGGGTGGGTTGTAGAGGTCACCAGAGGTCGGGGAAGAAAGTGCTTGAAGCTGTGTGTGTGTGTGTGTGTGTGTGTGTGAATGCCTTTCATTGGAGGCTGTTGGAAGTGGCCCTGCCCTCCTCCTTACCAGAGGGTCACTTTAAAGCCCTGCTAACTGTCAACCTCTGGACCTCCGTGGTCATTAAGCAGGATCCATTCCCTCACACAAATTATAAGCTTCATGAGCCAAGATAAGGTTGAATTAGAGGCTCTTTCCTCTTCTTCTTCCTACCATTTCCATGTGAATATCTGCTCTGGAAAAGTCATCAGCAGAACTGTATTTTTGTTGATTTGCTCTGAGAGGCGAGGCTCTGGCAGCAGCGAGGTTGCCACTGAAGTTTTTTTTAAACACAAACTGCATCCTTGCTGCAGGCTGCTTTCCTCCCGAGGTTAATTGGAATGAATGCGACGGCAGATAAAGCTCCTTTTGTTTTGGCCTGGAGTTAAACCTGGTGTCTGTCTGTGTCTCCTCATTGTGAAGACATGTCTCTTCATTTATTGACTTTTTCAGATTTGTGGTTTCTGTCTCTCTTCTTTCGTCTGTCATAAAAACTTGAATGGACAGCTGAAGAATCCACATGTCGAGTTAAGCATTTTCGTGGCGAACCAAAGTTTTTGTTCTTCTAACCCTGAAAGTGATGACTTGTCAGAGCGGCTGTGGGTCGTGGGAATGTTTTTATCCTTTCTCTGATTGGAGGAGGTGGAGGTTGGAGTTCATCTTCTGCCTTACTCATGGTATAAAAAGGTTAATGAAGACTTATTCTTCTTTTCCATGTTTTCTGTTCTGAGTTCAGTTTTACACTGTTTGGTGTTCATACTACGCATGGTTTCACATCCTGAGGTGAAGTGATGCTCCAGTAATTCCTAATGTTCCTGAATATTTTTCCATCTATTCATGTAATGTACTGCAGCACATAAATAACCACCAGTGCACAGAGATACTGTGCAGGGGTTAACATTTTACTGCTAAGCTAACTTGTTACATGTTACATCCAGTTCATGATTAAACTCCTGAGTCTGTTTCACCATCAGCTGCTAATGGGTGTAATATTTACCAAACACAGACGTCCTGCTGGGATCTTTCTGCCGGTGGATGTTGGTGATGTCTGCTTTCAGATTCTGGATCAGAGTAACATTCAAACATGTTCACAGTGGTTGGAAAAGTTTGAATTTCCAACAACAAAATTAGACTCCGCCTCCTGCCTCTCTCCATGATGCTAGCAATCGAAGGTGGAAGTATGAAAGCAGCTGGTTTCAGACAGAGGATGAAATGATTGACTGAATAAATGAACTTTATAAGATAAATATGAACTTTGTAAACTGCAGTCTATGTAGAGCTACTCTATAGGAGGCTGAGACTATAAATATAAAGCTGGAAATGAGCAGTGTAGGTCCTATAAAGCCTAAAAGCAGAGAGAGTGTCCTGTAGAGCGCCGCCTTGAGTGCTGCTTGGCGGGGGGCAGCAGCATCCGACATCACTGCTGCTGACAATTAACCACGGCGAGATAATTAAAGGCAATCTTTGGGAATCCATTTCACTGATTGCTCTGGGCCACAACAGAGAAGAGAGTGTTATGCTTGAGAGCTTAACAATGAATCCCCACCAAAATAAATAAATAAATAAAAAAGAGGCTAAGAAAAGCTCTGTATTGACGACGTTGTCCCCGCGGACAGTGATCGTGGAGAAACGTGAATGAACAACACTGGGTCGATTGGAAATGTCTTCTTTACTTTGGCTGCTCTGGATCTGTGGAGAGGAGAGAGAGTGTTGCCAAAGCAACAGAGTGCAGACTACCTTGAATACCAACACAGAGGTGTGTGTGCGTGTGTGTGTGTGTGTGTGTGGGGTACAGTAGCATCACAGCAGAGTTGTGTGTCATGATGCTTAGCTGCCCTGGTATAACCCTCCCTACCTCTGGTTGTCCCCCTCCTCAGATTAACTGTGTGACGTTCCCCTCACCGGCCTGCATGCCCGAGCAGCAGCTGCTCAAACCAGACGAATGGAGCTACTGTGACTACTTCTGGGTGAGTATTTTTTTTCAGTTCACAGTTTATCAGATATATTACTTCATAAAAGTAGACATGTCTAGTTACCTTGTTTGTTTGTTTGCAGAATTACAGAAAAACTTATGAGCAGATCTTTTTTTTTTTTTGAGAGGTACAGTCTGGCTGCGGAATCAATAAAATCAAATTTTTCGCAAGATCAGAGGATAGCGTCATAGACTGTATGTAGAAATGGATGAAGCAACTGGGTCTCAAAAGTAAAGCAAATGCAGAAGTGCAAAAAAGTGCAGTACCGCTGACGGCCTCTAGATGCCAGCTCCAAAAAAACACAGTGTGTAGGGAGCTGCACTGCAGTCTGTCAACGATCAACAATATAATAACCTCCCAGTCTTTGTGTAAAATGAGACGGGTTTCCCTGTATGAATGGAGGAGAGTGGATCAGGAAATGATGCAGATGAGGATTAAATTCCTCAAAGAGAAATAAATTGCAGCGAGGGAAAGAAAAACAGTGGATTCTTCCTGTGCTCACACTGCCACTCTCCTCAGTACATCACCAAACCAACATCCCAGAGAGGCCATACCAACAAAAACAACATGGGATCCTTTTCATCTTTCAACATGACTCCATATTTATCTCGTCCAGGCTGCACTGCATGCTGAGAATCAGCGTTGGCTTTAATAAGATCCAACACTTTGGCGCGGTTGGATAATACATCACATGTAAGCGGCTGGAGCGCAGCGGCGAGCCAGCTGGCCTCCGCCGCTCCCACCCCTGCAGTGTAATCTCTACCAGGTGTGGTTACACACTGTGGTCGTACACACTGAGGTGACAACACAGGAGAAAGAGTGGGGAAGGTGTGGATGTAAACATATCGGTTTTTATGAGTCATGCAGAGCTCGGACCTCCTGGTTGTAACCTCTGGTCTCTGGACTCTGATGTATTCATGAACAGTCTCTGCAGGAGCTCAGTCAAACATTACGTCACAAGGAGCCTCTATTTGGAATCATCCACAATGTATAATAATAATAATAATAATAAATTTTATTTGTAATGCGCTTTACATCTCAAGGAGATCTCAAAGCGCTACAGTCGGTGTAAAAGGAGAGAATAACATAAACATAAAAACAACAAGCACATTAAAATTGAGGGCGTAATAGTAATAAAAACGTTCA
>OOFC01032838.1:0-50033 GCA_900323345.1 Pseudochromis fuscus | reverse complement strand
TTTGGGCTTAGCTGGGAACGGTGCCAGCCAGCCACTCAGACTGCAGCATTACAGATACACACATGCAAAACTAGTGGTAACTTAAATATATTACAATACACGCAACGACACATGCAGTGACTGTGTGTATTGCTGAATCAGGCTTTATTTTCAGTTGATTGATGTGATTGATTTTGAAATGATGCAGATAGTCCAACTGAGGACGAGAGGCAGCAGTTGAGCAGTCAGGTACAACATAAAGGGACTAATGCAACGGCCAGTGTAATTTATTTCCTATGTGTTGTCACTTCTGGTAAAGAATATTTAACCGAAGCTGAAAGTGCTTCTGCAAATGTAAACGTTAAAGTAAAGGCACTGAGAGCTTGAATTTTGGAAGTGCCTTCTTCTAAGTCAGATTACAAAGATGACCCCTCTGCTCTGTCCTCTCCATCCAGGTCCTGGATTTGATCTCCAGTGACAATCTCAATGTGCCATCTGAAGAAGAGGTGTACCGAGCCGTGTTGAGTTGGGTGAAACATGATATAGATGGACGCAGGCAACATGTACCATGGGTAAGTTTGTTTCCTCTCACCTGAGAAACGTGTTCTAGTCTGTTAACCACATCTTACTGACCTCCAACTCACCGCCCACCCTGCCTCTGTACCCCCCATCAGCTGATGAAGTGTGTGCGGCTGCCACTGTTGAGACGAGACTTTCTGATGAGCAACGTTGACACAGAGCTGCTGGTGCGTCACCACTCGGAGTGCAAGGACCTGCTGATCGAGGCGCTCAAGTACCATCTGATGCCTGAGCAGAGGGGGGTCCTGAGCAACAGCCGGACACGCCCACGACGCTGTGAGGGCGCCAGCCCTGTGCTCTTCGCCGTTGGTCAGTGTGCCCCTGAAGGTACCCATTAGGGTACACTTAGACCACACATCCATCATATTTAACTTCTTTCATCTGTAATGACATCAGCTTTTTTGAGTAAGATTTATATGCATGTTGTGATTGGCCAACTGCCAAATGTGAGGTTATCCCCATTATTAATTAACTTGCATCAAAAACACTATGTTCCTCCCAATATTTTCATTATTGCTTGACATTAAAGCTTTTTTCCCTTCTTATTTGTCTGTGTGTCTCACAGGTGGCGGCAGCCTGTTTGCCATCCACGGAGACTGTGAGGCGTATGACACCAGGACAGACCGCTGGCACATGGTGGCCTCTATGTCCACTCGGCGGGCACGGGTGGGCGTGGCAGCCATTGGGAACAGACTCTATGCTGTTGGAGGGTGAGTGAAGATAACCATAACATTGACCTTTGACACAAAACAAGTCAACCTTATATTTACCCAGAGATGATTCACCTTTATCCAGATTCATTTCTATCCACGTCTCTTCAGATACGACGGCACCTCAGACCTTGCCACCGTAGAGTCCTACGACCCCATCACTAACTCCTGGCAACCGGAGGTTTCCATGGGAACACGACGGAGCTGCTTGGGTGTGGCCGTCCTGCATGGCCTGCTCTACGCTGCTGGAGGTTATGATGGAGCTTCCTGTCTCAATAGGTACACACACCTACAACAGCTTGATGCTTTAAATATGTTGTTTCAGCCTGTTGGTGTCGAGATGCAAAGTATTTTTCTCGTCTTTCAGTGCGGAGCGTTACGATCCTCTAACCAGTACGTGGACCTCAATTGCTGCCATGAGCACCCGTAGGAGATATGTTCGAGTAGCAACTCTGGGTAGGAACCTGCCAAGAAAAATATTATTATAGCCAAGCTGTTCTACTGTGTGTTTACAGTTCACTGTCTCCATTTTAATACCTGAGCTCAGGAGGGAGTTGCCATCTTGGTATGCAACTGTTAATATTTTCATTCTCAGTGTTTACTCCCTTTTCCCCTCCAGATGGTAGCTTGTATGCAGTGGGAGGTTATGACAGCTCCTCACATCTCGCAACAGTGGAGAAATACGACCCCCAGGTAGATCTCTGATAAATGTATCATCAGAATAACTTGTCTGTTGCCAGGTTTACATCGACTGAATGTTGTAGACAAAACTACACACAATGGAATAATCTGTAGTATGATCATGTGACCAATGCTCCGTCTCTTGATTGAACAGAGCAACACATGGACAGCCATTGCCAACATGCTGAGTCGGCGCAGCAGTGCTGGGGTTGCGGTGCTGGACGGCATGCTGTACGTCGCTGGAGGCAACGACGGCACAAGCTGCCTGAACTCAGTGGAGCGGTTCAACCCCAAGACCAACACCTGGGAAGCAGTTGCCCCCATGAACATACGCAGGTTAGTTTGTAGCCAGAGTTTGTATCAGTAGAAGCAGAAAAGACAAATTTACTTCCACTGACTCAAAACAACCTGAACACTGCTGCCCTCTTGTGGTAAAATAGCAACACCATATTCTTAAAATATATATGGGTTTTCTGGGATTTGGGATATTTTTGGGGGCAGGATCCCATCATCTGAACTTACACAAAATTTTTCATTTGTCCCTTTGGTAATACAATAGCTGTCTCTCTCAAAAACAAAAAAAAATATTGTACCATTCACTACATTTTCCGTGATATTGCTAACAACAAAACAAGCCAACCAGGCAATTCAGGTCGAAACATAACCTCCCTGTTAACCCTGCCCGTCAATCAAACATTTGTAAATGTTACAGCTCACTTACGACTGATAATAGATTTGAGCTCTGCACACACAAATGTTTGATCTGTAGCCCCGTGTTTGAAACAGGAACAAGTAAGAAAGCAGCTTGTAGCTAGATGTAGTGTGATTACTCTGTGTGCATGTTCGTCCCACCTCTGCCAAAGACACGTAAGCGTCCACACTGTTGCATTGACCATTTCAGGACAGTGCTTTATTTTTATCAGTAAAATCTGCACCACTGCAATCTATACAGGATTTTTTTCACTGGTAGTATTTAACAGGAACTGATTGGTTTACAACACTAAATTGAGAGACAGAGAGAGAAGAAGTGAGAAGGAAGTTGACAAATGAGCTGGTATGGATCCAGGGAATTTAATTAAATGAGACACACCTCAGCCAACAGGATGACCCAGTTCTCCTCTGCCATTGGAGGAGGTTCAGCTCACAATAGTGACTGGTGTAATGGCCTCAACCCTTTTAAAAACTCGGTGCTTTCTAACAAACCTGACACTTTGCTGAGATGAGATTAGCTCAGTTTTGCCTTAACTTAGGTTGAACTTAACATCACGACCCATCCTTTGAAAAGCTCCTCAAAAAAAACTGTACATCTCTCTGTATTGAACTTGTCAGGAGGGTATCCTGGCTGCAGTAATTTTGCTCCGTGGAAAATCTTTACTGTTCCAAGGCAAGGGATTCGGGGCATTTGGATGTCTTCTTTACTGCCTAAACCTTCTTAAGGCATAAACATCAAATGACCTATTTTCCAGAACCCTTTTTTTTTTTTTTTTTTTTTTTTTTAAGAAGATGAAAGCTGAAAGTTGTCTTGCGAGTGATTATCAGAGCAGACGTGCACGGACGCACTCACAGCATTGTATTGTTACAGGATCTGCATCGAGGCGGGGAGATTTAGAGATGTAGCAGTCTTGGATTTGTGATCACATCAGCAGATTCACTTTTCCCCAGGGCCTCGACACACACACACATATGCACACACACACACAGGCGTATATTTGGCTGGGTCTGACTCAGTATACTGTAAGAGCAGGAAAACCTGACAACAGTTGACTGTGCAGCTCCATGAATAACACATGGCATTAATCAGCTGTGTGGCTTTGAGTGCTTTTCCTATCCAGTTGCTGAGAGGCTCGATTTACACAGTGCAAAACATCACACCGTATTGACCACTAATCTGTCACTCCTCCACAGCCGCTTTACACATGTGCTAGTGTGTAAAGACTGTACAATAACCACCTGGACCAAAGTAATATCATTAGGATATAGTCTGAATCAGCTTTATTTGTATGTACACATACAAGGAGTCTGACTGTGAGAAGCTCTAAGTAGCAACACAGGGACTAACATGCATTTAAGTTAATGACACTATGTATGTGAATGGAGCAGAATATGTTGTTGTGGGGATGAATATAGCTGTTGACAATAATTCTGGGGGTTGTCGACACTATATGAAGAGATGAATATATTCGTGTATGACAACTTATACACGAAAATTCACATTGAGAGATTTTTGTTTGAAATCCTCTTTGATAGTGTAAATTAAATATTTTCTCTGCCAGCACAGTAGTTTCCCACTGGTCCTCTGCTACCATGATTAAATGTACAATTGGCACTATCCTCTATACTGTGGCACATTTTTATTTATTTGGCATTTATTTAACCAGGTAAAATGTTTGAGAACAATTTCTCATTTGCAAACATGACCTTGGCAAGAGGCTCCAAACAGGAATAAAAACTGAAACTGAAATAATTTGGACAACAAAACAAAAACAAAGAAAACAACACAAAGACAAAAAACAAAAGAAAAAACATGAACCTGATTAAATGACATGAACTAGGGAGAAGGGACGAGCAGAGCACATGAGAAATTCACTGTTCACTCTGCTTAGTTAATACAACAGTATCTATGCAAACATGACCTTGGCAAGAGGCTCCAAACAGGAATAAAAACTGAAACTGAAATAATTTGGACAACAAAACAAAAACAAAGAAAACAACACAAAGACAAAAAACAAAAGAAAAACATGAAACATGAACCTGATTAAATGACATGAACTAGGGAGAAGGGACGAGCAGAGCACATGAGAAATTCACTGTTCACTCTGCTTAGTTAATACAACAGTATCTATGGGGCACTCGGAGAGCACAAGGCATAATCCAGCTGTTCGCATGCTTAGACTGAACACTGTTGTCCTCTTGTGGTGAAATAGCAACATTAACTTGTCAAAACACTGTAAAATAGGGATTTTCTTAGATTTGGGGATTTTTTTTCATGACAGGATCTCATCTTTAGCTCTTGCAGCAAAAATTCAAGATTCATGTGTTCCTCAGGGAATACCCCATCTCTCAAAAAAAAAATGTGTTCAGTGTTGCTAACAAACAAACAAACAAAACAATGCAGGTGAAAACTTCAACTTAAAGTAAAGAAGGTTTATTATTTAAAGCTGAAGTGTATTACCTTTGTCTCCCTCTTCTGGCAGTGAGAGTAATTACACAAACACAGTAGTTGCATGATTACTGTTCATGAGGACAGTCTTGGGATAAGAGCAACTTAACCCAGCTTGTTCTGGTCAAGGCCAAAGTTTCTGTTCAGATCATCACAATCTTTTCATGAACAGTTACAAGGTTTTAACACCTTGCTTCTCTTTTCAGCTTCAACAAACCTGTGTTTTGTTAGATGATGTGAAAGACATGGCTACCAGTGCAGAGATGTCTCCACAGACACAAGAATAAAAGTCTGTTATACATTTTACCTGGACCTGATTGGCTGAGTCAGCACTGTGTGACCTCATGGGGCTTGAATGTAACCAACATAAATTTTTGTGGAAAAAGTCATACACTCCAGGGATGATTAAAATATAGGATTTAGTGTCCTGTCCACATTAAACATAATTCATTCACAGTATTTTTCATTCAGGTTGTGAAATAGCAATACGATCCCTAACATGATACTACAACACACACACACACAATTTAAATACTGAATGAGATTTTTGTTTCTCCGTCCAGGAGCACTCACGACCTGGTGGCGATGGACGGCTGGTTATACGCAGTGGGAGGTAACGATGGCAGCTCCAGTCTCAACTCCATTGAAAAATACAACCCACGCAGCAACAAGTGGGTGGCGGCCTCCTGCATGTTCACACGCCGCAGCAGCGTGGGCGTTGCAGTGCTGGAGCTTCTGAACTTTCCCCCGCCCTCCTCGCCCACCCTCTCGGTTTCCTCCACCAGCCTTTGACACGGGGTCACCGTTTGGTTGACCTCAGCCTCTGCTGCTACAGCCCAGACTGGCTCTGGGAAGAGACGCAACTGCTCGGTTTGAGACGAGGAGGAGGAAGAGTGGTGGGAGAGGACAGGTAAATGTATGGTGGTTGAGGGGGGCAGGCAGATGGTGTTACTGTGGCTCCTGGCTGGAGACACTAGGTTTCAGAATTTGTGGCACTCTTGGTAAACCAACAATGGTTTAACAAATACACAAAGTTATTAATTGAGCTAAAGATGTAGTTTTCCAGTTTTTAGAGTTAATCTGTAATTTCCAGACACATCCACACGTAACTCTTTTGCTTTTACTAGCAACCTGCCATATAATTCCTAAAAAAATCCACGAAGCTTTCAGATTATGTGTAATCGCAGCTTCAGATATCACTGTAAATCAATCAGTATAATAATCAATAATCAATATAATCAAAAATGTGCTCTGTTTTGCACATAAAAAATAATTGTGCCAAGCGCCATGTGTTCTTATTTCCTGTAACAATTTGGCTGCTATTTACCAAGTTGCTATTAATTCTGGACTGCACTGTATCTGATCAGGATACACCATACAGATACCAGCTCCCACTTTCTTCAGAGTATTTCTGGGAAAACATGAACATTGACCACTTTTTTTTCTACCCACTACTCCAGTGTTTGACACACATTGTTGAAACATAGTGGGCCCTTAATTCTGTCACGTGTGATAAATGTAAATGTTTTTGTTTTGATGTTGTCGTCCTCTGCAAGGTTACTTTTTTCTTTGACGTCAAGAGTTTTTGCAATAATGTATAAAAAGAAAAAAAAAGAGAAACTGAATGATTTTACTTTTGGAATGTAGCCTTTACTGGTTGTACCATGCATGTTTACGTATTGGCACCAACTCCCAACAAGGTTTTTTATTTTAAAAAAATAATAATATTGTAGTGCTGCTATGTCACACTAGGTGGCAGTAACAGGCAATGTTATAAACCCTTCTCACTGCAAGAGAGCATGGACACAGATGACATAGATGAACTAGCCCCTGAGAACTGTAAATGAGTTTGGATTCTCTTTTTATATATATAAATATATATAAAAACAGATGTTGAGCTATATGTATTTATAAAAGTGTATAAATTCTAATATATTCTGTTCTAAAGATGCTTAGAGAAGGAGACAACCTATGCCTATTTAAGAGTGTTTTTTATTCTATTTATTTAGGTGTGTGATGTGCATATCGTCAATGACAGTGACAGAGAATGTTGAGGTGTGAGAGAGGTAGTTGTTGTGAGCGTTAGGAGTTTCTCCAGGTTAAGAGGACTGATTGTTGCAGTTTGATATGCAGCATTTCATTTGCATTTCTTAATGTTTCTTCACTGCCACAAGCATGATCTCAACATGACACTGTACCCTACGTCCGCTACTTTTGTGAAAAAGGCTCAAGTCGCTTGCAAAGCTGCTGTCCAGCCACTGAAAGGACTCTACATTTGTCTTTATTCCTCCTTGATTATTTTTTAAATGTGGAGGTGGATAAAATCCTTTTGACGCATGACAGCCGAACGTGACATTAAAGCTACTTTACCTTTAGCAAACCAACACTTAACATTAATGAGTAATGTTGTTGACACTCGGTGCTGTCATATTCCCTTTCACACATCCACTGTTGTCTCGTTTTATTACCTCACTGTTGAAATGGATCCAAGTCTATTTCAGCAAAGTTGAACTAGAAACAGCTGTATAATTATCCACACATATACTGGATATTGAACCTGTGCTGGGTGATTTGGGAATGTCACCAGTGGCCTGCTCTGTTTAAAACCAATGGATCACCTTGAGTCCTTTTTGACTCGATTATGAGTCAGTACCGGGGTTCAGTTCAGTTCATGTGCAGTGCAGTGAGACCATTCCAAACTTCTAAGAAGTTGCCTTTTCTCCTTATTTTGAAGGATTTAGTTGATCCGGTTCTGTTTACCTAAAAACTACCTTATGTTTTGTTTATGTTTAGGAGCAAACGCAGTAGAATTGGAGCTGTGATGGCCTTAAAGAGATGCTGTTTATCTGTAAAGTCGATGCGAGTCAGGGACAGACTTTAAGACAAAGGCGCACAAAACCACATATGACTTCGGCCTCCGTTCTGTGGATCCATATGTAAATAAAAAGATTGCTCAAGTTATTTGAAATCCATTTGTGCAATTTCAATGTGACTGTAGCTTTTTTAGTTTGTGTTTAATGTGGTGATAATTGTTTATTTATGATATGTTTATTTATGACAGACTTTAAAATGTTGAATTTTGCACTATTGCGAAATGGAGCAATACTATACACTTAAAAAAATAAAGATGTTTTCAGATGTGAACTGTCTTGATGAGTTTGAACGCACACACCTGTTGGAACATTAGACTGTGTATAGAAATGGAAAATCAATCAATGCAGAAGTGCAAAAAAATGCTGTATCACTGATGGCCACTTGATGCTGGCACCAAAAAACTCTGACTCCAACTGACTATAATTAAATTTTTTTTTTGTCATTTTCAATCATGAAATACTCAGTCAATACATTTTTTCCATTTTGATGTCATTAGCTAAAGTCAACTCTTCTTCTCAATGATCTGGTGGTGCATCTGAAAATCATTTAATGTTTAAGTAGATATTAGGTTTCAAAGAGAGGAAGCTTTAGAAGTCAACTCTGAAGTCAAGTCTCATACACATTGGACAGTGTACCTGGGGTTAAAGGTCAGACCCACCTCCTCACTCCTCCCTTCAAATCCAAATACGGTCACTTCTGGCTCCAAAAAAACATGACAACGATAGACCATATATAGAAATGGAAAAGAAAACGACTCAAAAAAAGAAGCCAATGTGGAAATGGAAAAAATACTCCCACCACTAGATTCTTGCTCCAATTATCTTCAATTAAAAAAAAAACATTTCCAATCATGAAACACATACTGATGTCATTAGCTAAAGTCAGTTCTTCTTATTAGTGATCACACATCTAAAAAACTTAAGGAAGTAGATATTAGTTCTTCAAAAAGAGGAATATTTAGGGGTGTGGAGAAGACTATAATCTAATAATCTATTACGTTATTGGCCTGGTAAAAGAAAAAAACTTTGCAAGTCTAATAACTCAGCCAATATCGTAATAAATTATTATGTTATTTATAATATATTAATAATCATTTATTACATTATTAGTCAAAAGTTATTACGTTATCGGTTCAGGACCTTTATTACATTATTGGCCTATTACATTTCAAAAAGGGCAAATTTATTACGTGTTTGGCTGTTTTTACATTATCAGCTCTTATTACATTATTGGCTTCAACACTCCTCCCTTCATATCCAAATATGGTCACTCACTTCTGGCCCTGAAAAACCATGGTGACGTTCAAATGTCAAACTCCTGGCTTCAAAATACGAGTCCACAGAGCAACGTCAGGTTACCTTCATCCCTCCTATCTGAAGTTGAAAGACACGCACGGTCTAAGTGAAAAACATCAGACGTTATCCCTCCATCTGTAAATACTGTGCATGTCTCACACTCACTGTAAGCAACTTAATTCCCAATGAACACACACACAAACACAGAGTAAAGGTTGCGTTGCTAGGCTCACTCGCTATATGCCGTTCCTTGGTACCTTCCCAACATACTCCTCTTTCACTGTGATATAAGCTGACAGCTGAACACTCTCACTTTACCCTTCTTGACCTCAGTCACATGGCATTCACACCTGTGGCTGCCTCTGCACACGCTCAGCCTCATGAACTCCTGCACTCCCAAAACACATACAAACATGGGCCAAATGTACACAATGCAAAACACCTACAGCTTTCAATGAGAGTCTGGAGGACAAGAAACATCTGTGCATGTGTGTTGAGCTTTGGTTATACATGCAGCATTATATTGTCAAAACAGTAGCATGTTTATACAGTGTTAGTCATACAGTGTTTGCAGAAAGAAACAAACTTGAATACTCAGAACTCTAAAGGAATAAACTGATATTTTAAGAGTTAAAAAATATGAAGCCAGTCACAAATTACCAGCACCACGAACTAACATACTGTGCAAAAACCAACATGTAAAGAAGAAGTACTGCTAAACTAATCAGATTGTAATTATATATTAAACATCAGAGAGCTGAATTATTTTAGTTTTTCTTTACAGTTTATGTAGGGAAACGTATATGTATACATTTTAAAATCCAGCTATCAAATCTTGATACTAAAGTAGCATTGCACCAAATTAACCACTTAGATGTGTGAGCTTAAAAGATGGCTTTAAAGAGCATGTGTTGCTCTTGCCTTCATGAAACATTAAATGGTATTGGTTACGATAGATTTTAAGGGTGCAAGTTTTTACTGTACAATAAAACAGTCCCAATGTCGCCATAAAAATAATTTAAACATTCCTGAGGTGTCATCATTGTTCAGTTATATGCTAAAGAATCAGTATCAGAAATCTCTGTCATTATACTCTCAGTACAATGTTACTAATGTTGGCTTATTTCACTTCAAATAAAATGAATTAAAGCGAAAAAGTGAAAAGAAATTGATAAAAAAATACTAAACATAAATATACGCAAGAATCATATATAACAAGAAACACAAAACAGTAATAACAGCAGCACTTTTTTCTCACTATGTATATTGTGGTGAAAGTGGTGCCTTTATTTTGAAAAAACAAACAAAAAAAGGGTCCAAAAAAAAAAAACTTAATCATGCTTTTTATTAGTATCAAAGTGATCCCGTGACAGCCATCCACTGGTGTTACTGTTACTTTCAATTGTGACAAAATATAAGCCATTATATAAATACATAAAACTATATATATGTATATATATTTTAAATGTATTTAAATGAAGTACAACACGATATATGTTCTCTTTATGTCCCTAAATTATGGAAAGTGCATTTGTGTCTTATTCACCCACTCACACTCTCACACTCAGTGGAAACAGAGCTACCATGCAAGGTGTTAGCAGCCAGTGGGAGCATCTCAGGACACTTTTTGATATGTGCACAGGAGGAGCCGGGGATCAAAACACCAACTTTATGATTTGTGGAGGATCTTATCTATCACCCGAGCCACTGCCAGCCACTGATACCACACTAATAGAGGGTTAGGGGGTTCGGTACAAACCAGCCAAGTATTGAATGATTTGGTATTTTCTGTATTTTTTTGCTGACTGCTCTAAACAGGACAAATCTTTGAACTCTTTCTTTCAAGACTTACAGCAGGTAAAGAGAATCGCTTCAATGTGTGTGAAAGTAAGTGAGTGGGATTTAATCGTGGAAATCGTGTTGCATAACTATGCTATAGCTGTGAGTCACCTCCGCTGCTACGTGGATGCTGATGAGTTTACAACCTGTCTAGATGAATGTGCTCACTCTGGAAGAGCTGCTGCAGCTGATCTGGGGGTGGTGTGTCCTTCAGGCATTCCTACCGCTGCAGCCTCTCCTCTTTCCCCCAGTGTCAGCCTCTGCACAGCCCTTATCAGGCCATGGAGATGCTGCCACCCCCTCTGTGAAGGACTGAAGTGTCGACTGGACCGCTGCACTTACTGTGAAACTGTCTGACCTGCTGCTTAGAAAAAGACCTGTTGGCCTATAATCACAAATCTGTCAACCACATCAACGTGATTGGGACTTGTGAGTTCCAAATGAAAATTACTTTGAAGGCAAGACAAAGTGGTGTGCTCGATAGCAGACCGACAGACAAAATACCAGTCAAGTAGCAACTAGACCTCAATTCAAAAGGCAGCTACACAACTGACATGAATGAAAGCAGCAATTAGCAGCTCTGACAGATGCTTGATGATCTGTGCTAAACCATTGTAGGGAAGATTTACATAAAGACAAAGGTGCCAGAAACATGATGGAGGTTGGTAAATAAACTAAGCTATTGTCAGATAAACAGAAAAATAAGACAAAGTAACTTTCAGCACATTTGTTGTAAAGCACAACGCTTTATATTTTTTAGATTTCACTATTCCTTTTATAATTATTGAATCAACCCTAATATTTATCTAGAGTCAAACTTATTACTTGTCTGATACCTGCTTCATTTTGCCAGTTTGAGATCTCCAAGAGATAAAACATAAGATAAGATCACACTTAATTAAGATAGTGACTTTCAATAGCAGTTAAAGACCCCATTTACACTTGGTTTTAATGTGGGTCTCAGGTGATGGGATCACAAGTGGACAGTGCTGCATACAAGTGTAAACCACCACCAACATGCCGAGGTGGTCTGGATATTTTACGGAGCAAATGCTGATGTGTCCTCATGTGTCCTAGATAAGGACGTAACAGAAAGTACGTCATCAATGCAGGGCCAAAAGCCACCACTTTTCTAGCGTTAAGTCTCCTTTGTCTTGCCCTGTGCTCATTTACAACTTGTAAATGACTTTGTCCTGTTACCTGAAGCAGGTGGAGTAGCCCATATGAGGGGGCTTCAGAAAGTTTGTGGAAAAAGTACAAAGCTTAAAATCATATGCAGGGATTTTGATCTCCGTGCATTTGTACATTCTAACATGTCAGGACATGTTCGAACGTGAACCCTTAAATGCATGTTGCATTCACAAAATCATGGAAAAATGCCTGCGGAGGCTGCATCGGCACGTCCACCACGACAATGCATCCGCTCATGGCGCTCAGCAGACACGAGCTGTGTTAGGTAAATTTTGATGGGAAATTATCTGACAGCCACCTTACAGCCCTGATTTAGCTCCATCCGACTTTATTTTGTTTTCAAACCTGAAACAATCACTGAAAGGTACCATTTTTCATTGTCCTAGATGGAGCATGTGTTGAAAAATAACAGTTTTTCCCAACTGATATTTTTGAAGTCCCCTCCAACATGTACAATACTTTGTGAATGATTATGTCTTTCCTCTTTTAGCATTAAGCGATAAACTTTATTCATCCACTGCGGAAATTGTTGGAAACTGTGTGATCTCAATGTTGCCGTAGTGACATCCAAACACAAGCCAATGGCAGGACGATTTGAAGATGTGTGTTCAATACAGGTATGAATACAGATCTCGGCTGTCCATTTGTGCTCCATTCACCAAGATGCATGAAGTGTGAACAGTTTCTTTGAGATCTCCAAACGTTTGTAACTGCCTGTCAGAGTCAAACATGGCACAAGTACACAATACCACGAAAAAATCTTATCTATATTTCCTAGAAAAACTCCAGTTCCCCCAGTGCTTGTGGCAGCTATCTAGGTTATGAATCTAAAAAGTGCCCAAAGCATTATACCCTGGCAGCATGCAGCAGTTTCGATCAGTGGTTGTTTTTATTTTTCACACGTATCAAAAGTTCTCAGGAAATGAAACATTCATGACGTGCTGTTACAACACATCTCTAATCCCTCATCTACTGTTTTCCAAAGAAGTGAAAAAAACAAAGTGATGCGTAACCGATCAGATAAAAGGTCATTGTTCAGATAAAAGACATTGATTTTCCATACCACATGAGTGTATCTGTCTTTACTTTGGGAGAAAACAGCTTCATGTTTTGTCATTTTACTTGTTTCCTTAATATGAATGTGTGGTATGTGACAAAAACTACAGATCTACTGAAAACTGAAATCGTTAACCTGACGTTGACTGATCTTGTCTTCAAAGGAGGTCCAGGGTCCAATTAAGATTCCTTTATGGTCGTCCTGTGTGAGAACTTTGGCACGTCTGATTCTCTGTTGGACACCTGATGTTGGGGGCCTCCTCTCCAGACTCCGGTTTAGTGGCCCGAGGTGTGACTTTAGCACCGCTGCTGTCACCCACTGAGTCTGGATAAACACCAGCGAGTGACTTCTCGGGTAGAACCAGAGTTCAACCCACCACACATGGAGGGAATGTGACCTCAAGAAAATTGAATGTAGGTTTATTGTGCTTGGCAGGAAGTGCACTTTAGACGGGTAAAAATGTAGGTCTGATAAAAACAAAGAGAGGCTCAGTGTAACATATTACCTGGTGGGCACAGACTGAAAAACTGAGACAGAAAAGAAATACATATGTAGTATTTTTTAATGGGTAACTCCCGGGACTATTGTGAGGAAACCACTCATTCGGAAATTGTGAGTTTCACCATGTGAAACAGAGTGGGGGCAATGAATGAGCTGTTTGTCTTTCTAGATATAGTGTTGCTTTTGGCAAAGCACACGGTATTTCCTCTTCCCACTGAGTAACGTGACATAAACTGTGGGAGTAAGATCTACTGAAGTAAATTAAACACACCCACCAAGAGGCTGCCACTGAGACTAAATTCTATACAGCAAAACATGAAAATCCCCTAATGGTTGCTCAACACATGCTGGTCATGAGTTTAAAGGGCTGCGTCTGCCAATAAACATTAAATAAACATTAAAACCTCAATGTGTTGTACACACAAACACCAATGGAAAAAAACAGTGTACAGCACTTGGACAAATGTTGCATAGTTGGTGTTAGAACAAGTCAATAATGGTGAGATGCAGAGGCAGATCTGTCATTACAAAGATGTAGGATGTACATACTGGTCACATAAGACTGTAGTCCTCTCTTTACATATTGGACCCACCCCATTAGTTACATACAGAAATTTACCACTACTGGGGCAAAAAGTTTGACATTGTGTGTGAACCCAAGGTAGGACCAAAAACCCTGTACATCAGTCTATGCTAGAACATCTGCTGCTGCCTTTAAACTGAACAAAGAGGCTGTTTACGCTTGGTTTTAAGATGTGTCTGGTGTGAGTGGATTACAAGTGGACAACGCTAAATACAAGCGTAAACGACAACCAAAACACAGTGAGATCCAATCACTCACAGGTGCTCTTCTTGTGACATCTGTACACTAGTCTTCAGGACAGTTTGGAGATGCATGGTGAATACAGGTGTAAACAAAGATGCGTCTCAGCTGTCCACTTGTGATCCGATTGCCTGAGACACATTTTAAAACCAAGTCTAAATACACCCACTGATCACATAAAGACCGAAGCTCCCTTTGCACACAGAAGCTAAATAGTTCAATGTTTTATCATTAATGGGGCAAAAACTTTAGCCAGTGTGAACCCTGAAAAAAACAAACAGACAAAAAAATACACCCTTGTATATCAATCTATGGTTAAAAAAAAAGAAAGAAAGAAAAAGAAATATCTATTCAACAGCAGTTAGCACATGCTTAAAGTGCTTTTAACATCTAAGCATGCTTATATAAATATAATTATACGTGTACAATGCTGCAGTAATATTGGAACAAGTAGCCTGGTGATATTTTGATCATTTCTCAAAATATGGGCATCTCTTAAGGGTAAATTCAGTTTTAAGTTTTAGAGGTTTCCTAATCTGAAATACTGTTGGGGGAACAAAGTTAAGACTTTTTGTCGACACTGTTTCAGAAAAGTGATGGTGAGATACTTATTTCAGAATAAAAACAGGACCTAAACCTGAGTTGTGTATTTGTGGCAGGTTTGTGCCGTCTACCTGCTCTGGGTATTTCAGCTGATGTAGCATCCTTGTGAAATGGATATTGGAATTCTTGAAGAAGGATGTTGGCAAAGACGGGATGATCCACCTGATCCAACATAAACGTGAAACTAGATCATCCTCCCAAGAAAATATTTTTCCTGGCTGGCTTCCTTCTTCACGTAATTGTACGGCAGAGGGGTGAGTCACCTCTCTGACTGTGAGTCTATTATCAATTTAATTTTCACGATTTTCCATGATGGTGCACAACCAGACTTGAATTGAAAAAAATGATAAACTATTAAAACTTTAGCTATTATATATGTTTTATGTTCAGTAGATTTTTTATAAACCAAGAAACTTTCCCCTTTTTTCCTTTTTGCTTTGTTTACTTTGAGTTGGTTCTGACTGACTTTGCAAACACAAATGTGTGGACAAACAAGACTGTTGTGCATTGTAATCGTTTATCCACACTACCACAGAGTCATCTGCTCCCTCTTAGTCTCACTATTTATATTTGGATTAAAACTTTAAACCGTAAAAGAAATGTGATATTCATCCCAAACACAGCTCATGTTTTCCTGTAGTAAGGCGGAAAGTTTCTTTGCTGTGGCCATTGGCTAAATTCAGATTGTTGGAAGTCCCTCTTCTTGCAGATTTCACTGTTTTTCCCCATTAAAAAGCAAATTCTGATTAGTAAACTGTATTCTTCATTAAAATAAATGAAGTTGTAAAATTGTCACAGTGAAATGAGGGTGAAGACTGAAACAGAAAAGTTTGAGACCAACTTTCCAAAGCCAACAGACAATCCTGTCCTGAGAATATCAAAACAGCAAAGTTAGACACATTGTAAATTAGGATCAACTTTATGTGTTACACTGTGTTTTGTGCCTTTGATCTAATATGCACCCACTTGTCAAAACTCAATCATTTCATTTACTGTATTTTCTATAATCAACAAACTCCACTCAGAGCCAGTAATGTGAGTGGTATTAGTAATCCAGTGAGGTCAAGATAAAACATGGGAAGTTTAATTTAATCTGTTTAATGTAACCAAACGTGATTTTCTTGGGTCTCATTTACATATTTGTCCGTCACGTACCCAGATGTTTAATATCCAGTGACACCACTTTTAACTTTTTTCTTTATTGATTAGATTATACTCGACTCTTCAAACAGGCTTTTAGAGAACAATATAATACCCTATCTCTGAGGCTGGACGTGACAACGACTCCACAGTTAACAGGCTGACGGCTGTTGGTGCCTCAGGTGTATCCGTTTTAACAACTGGCTCAACAGGTTGGGAAAAAGTGGAGCAGCTAACCACAGACAATGATCTTATTATTGAGCAAACGTGCAGTGTGATCACGAGTGTTTGACTCCTTCGTCTGATTGATGACAGCATGTCACTGTCCATCTGAGGTCATCATCCTGGGAAAATAATTTTCTAGTTTGAGTGTTGCAATCTAAAATCTTTATCAACTTGACTCCTGAATGAAAAAGTTAAAATCTGATTATCACTATGCTAATCATAGAGTAACTTCTCTATTACCTTTTGATATAAAATGTAATCAAAAAATTAAGGTTAGTGCTTAAAATATTTAGTTTGAGGGACTCTCTTTTGGCATATCTTTACAACCTCCTAACATGCAAACCAGATATGTTTGCATACACCTCTTGCCTTATGCAAATGACAGCTTTTTGACAAACATCCTGTTTCCAATCTCCTCCCTTAATAGAAGTCAGAGAGAATCTCATATTTGATATCTCATGTTTGAAAACAACAATGTGACACCAGACACATCAGCGTCCTCGGGTTAAATATCATGGAGTGATGTTAGGCCTATTTTTAACATCCACACCGTGTTTTGATTTACATTACTACAAACTTGTAAAACAAAAAAGAAACAACAGGCGGGTTTGCTGTAACCTAACACTTCCCAGATACTTCAATTTCAAAATGACACTGATGTGTTTCCAGGATGAGAGCCAGTAATAAATAGAAAGTGTAGAGGCATTTTCATGTCTGGGCATGCCAGCAGCAGTTCCCATGTTGCCCTTTGATTGACACACACCATGCAGTGTGTTAGCTGACCACTTACTGCAGTGATGACCCAACAATGAGCTCCATTTGGCTCCTGGAAGGTGTGAAATGGCACACTTCTCCCCAGACCCCCCTTTGTCTTTGTTGTTGGGATTGATATAGCAGACAGAGGCAACTCACAGAGGGTGTGAGTCCTACTGATTATTCACCACACACACACAGCCAATGACGCAGCCCAGACTCCGCCCCTTTTACGCTCTCACAGTCTGACTCTACAGCCCTCACCCTGCCCACTTCACCCTCAGTACAAGTCTGACTTCAGCAGGGAGAGCACTGCACTCTTGGATTACACTCATCCATCACAGAAGGAGAATAGTTATTTCTACAGGGCAGCACAAAGCCCCACACACAGCACAGCAGCATGGGGAGCAGCATGTCATGTGTCCCCCAGCACAACTTCAGATTCTCCAGCAAGAGTTTCATCCGCAGAAACAGGTAAGAAGACTTCAGCCTGTCCAGGTGCTGTACGTGTGTCAGTGTGTACACAGAGCTCATGTCATGTCCTTGACTACAGCTTGTTATTTTAGACTCTTGTGTTTCAGTTGGAAGGAATTCTTGGTATTTCTCAGGGTTTGAGCAGCAGGGTTAAACACAGGCTGTGAAGTTTGTGAGGCCAGGGTCAGGATCATATGATAATACGGGACAGTCCCGAAGTCGTGCCTGAGTGGTGCCCGTCTGGCCAACGGTGTCAATGATCCAGTTACCATTTGCCTCCTTCTTGTACCTCTGTGAAGATGATCTGCCAGCTGTCAGTGAATCTGGTTTCCCTCCAAAAAATCAGGTCCTGACCCCACATATAGAGAAATAAAAGAAATAAAGTGAGCAAATAAACTTGTTAAATGATAACATTTGGTTTGTGACAACAGATGTATCAGATAATAAACTAAAAGCTTTAAACATGAATCCAGGAGATGACTGACAATAGTGGGTTATACTTAGTTTCCTGAGTCCCCCAGGATCATACGTCTGGGCATGTTACACTTGGTGCAGCCAACTCTGCTGGACCACCACATCTGATTGTAATTAGCCTCAGCTCCAGCCTTCAGTCCGGTGCTGTGTGATGATTCAGGGTCTGGTTTTGTCAAACGTGCCATGTAATTCAAATAAAAACAGAAGCAGGGAAATCCTAAAAAAACCCAAAAAACACTGGGCTTTCAAAAACTTAACGGCTCAAACCTGAGCACTGATACACCGAGGTGGATCGATGGTTCAGCACAAACAATACATTCAGTGTTCCTGTTTCATGTGTACCCTACCAACTCTTTGTGTTGGTGAATCAGGCCAAGCTCAGGTATTCCCCACAGAGAAGGAGAGTGAGCGCTGCTGAATGCCACAGACCTGGAGAATGTTGGGTGTGCAAATCCACTACCTGTCTATTATCTACAGTACAGTACATTCCTCTTTCACACTGTAACTGCAGATTGCATCAGAGTGCATGGCGGTCATGGTTTTTCTCTCCGTACATGTAATTTTTAAATAAAAGGATTTAATGGAATAATATGATTCTTTAGACATCAATCAATGATTAATGCCGGATGTGGACCTTCTGCACAGACAGTCCCTGATTCCCACCATGCAAACAAAAGCCTGCATTGTTGCACTGAGGACACTGGCAGACATATGTACAGATAAGCAGATAAACTACCAGGCGAGATTGTAAAAGCAGCCCCCGAGCCTTATCTTTGCACCGAGGGAGCTTCCTCATAAAGATGTGACACTAATGGTAACAGATGAGGGTCATGCAAAACAAAGAGGGGCATTGAATGCTGATTTTCCTATGCATACCCTCACTATCAACGACACAGGACCTGATTGTGGTTATCATTTAAATGGTTGGCACTGATGGAACGAGGACAGAGGAAGGGGATCTGATTGATTTATATGACGTGAGACACGCAACATGATTAAAAGTCATTAAGTGAACTTTGAGTTTGAAAACCGTAGCTGTATCTGGCAACAGCTTGTTGACACTGCAGTTGTGGATTTAACTAAACAGAAAACATGGAGTAGATGGTAAACACTGGAGAGTGAGTAGTAACACGAGGCTTTCTTTTCTGTTGTGCAGCAGTCGCCTGTTTCGCAAGAAGAATCCCCAAGAGGGACAGGAGAAGTCCAACAGCATCATCAACATACTGTGCACGGTCACCCCCAGGAAGGTAAGAACCTCCATCAACTCAGAGGATATGGCGATAACATGAAACTCAGTCTTCTGCAAACCAAACAGAACTGCTCTCCTATCAATGTCTTCACAGCTGCATCTGTATCTGACCAAGTCGAAACTGTACTAACATTATGACTGGTTGCAGGAAATGTCCCACAAAGACCTGCAGACGATAGAGAACATAAAATGGGATCCTCCGTTTCCTTACGACCCGGCCAGCGGCTGGAAGAAGAGCAGCATCAATGTCAAGAATTACGGACGGATGATTCACAGCTCCAAAGTTCGCTTCCGCTTCCTCCACTGCCAGGTGAGGGGAGCAAAATAACTTTTTTAATGACTGTATGTTGAAACAGCAGGAAAGCAGCTATAAAAGAAAACAAGGATAACGCGGCACAAGCCTTTTTGTGGTTGAAGACAATCAACAAGCCTACAATGACACATCATGCCAGTCATCAATGTGAGTGTCAAAACCAAACCAAACAGAAAAACAGGTGGAGAGAAACAGGATGTTCCTCTGCGGCCACCAAACACACTGATACTCGTTATTTGACGTGGTGGCTGGCAGTGAATAATCCAATCCAGTTTTTGACAAAGCGGACCGCAGCCTGTGTTTGGACATGCTGACTTCTGCTGCGGTTGTGAAACGTCTCCCACAGAAAACCTCAGGGTAGAGAGAGTTGTTCTGATCCCACGGGCTGATAAAGGACGAGCCGGCTCCTTGCGCTGGGAACTGCAGTTTGTCAGAGCTGTGACACAACAGCTCTGTCAAAAAGTAGAAAGAAAAGATTGATGGAGGGAATGACGTCACGATGGCACAGTATAGAAGAAAGTAAATCTGCATCCGGCAAATCAGAACATTTCCTGGAGGTGGTCCGTGAATCAGAGGATTAAACAAGAACGAGATGTTTCAATGTGAAATTAGACAACTGTTGGCAGCAATTAATCATTTTGATTGTTGTATTTAGCAACATGCCATCAGCACTAAACAAGCACATCTTACAGGTTACAGTTTTTTAATTAAAAATCTGTATAACTGCTACATGACACATTTTTATTGCACAATATTAATCTTTTCTACCATCTCTAACTTTTCACTTCTCCTACAGGATATACACGACTGCTACCTGGACCTCTTCCAGACACACCTTCATTTCCTCTCCAATAACACCACTGGACTGACATACCAGGTAGTTTTTATATTTTCTTCTAAACTTAAGCAACATTAGAAGCTGGTTCATCATTTCCTACAAAGCCTCATGATTCCAAGATTGATTTGTTTATAGTTTGAAGTTTTATGTTATGTCATCGTACCTTTTTACATGCGCACCCTGCCAACCAGCACCTTGTTGATGAACATAAAGTATGATTATGTTTCTACACCTGTCTCATAAAGCATGAGCAGCCATTAATCACCAGTTTACAGTGGCTGTCGAGAACTCAGCTCCACGTCAATAAAGAGACAGCTAAGCACTTGAATGCGGTGTTAGTCAGACTGCAGATGACAGCAAATAGAAAGCAGACATGAATACATCACTGACTTGAAGGGCTGACATCAGTATCAGGGTGATTAATACTTTTGTTGGAACGGAGCACAGCAGTGAGGGGAATATTGTAGTTTATACTTGTTTCTCATCCAAACCAGTGTGATTTAAGTTTGTGTTGTTGTGTTTGCAGGGGACTCTTCCTCTGAAAGAACTCACCATTTGCAACCTGCAACAGAACTGCAATCACAGCCAACCCCAGGAATTCGCCTTTCAAATAAACGGTGAGTTTGTCTACACTGAATACAATGCCAGTGGTTATTGGCACTGAGCCCTGGAATGCCATAATTATCTGTTTTGCTTTATTGGCTGCGTTGAATTTAACTTATCAATCACTCAGATTGAAACCGGCTAATCCAGCAGGACGTTTATAGGTTAGACTTCAAATTTAAGAAAAAGCAGACGAACTAGAGCTGGAAGGAGAATCTGATTTAGGTATTTGGGGTCAGATTTATAGTTCAAAATCCTGGTGGTCTGCTGTGTCTGTCCCTCTCATCAAAAACTACTCTGACTTCAAAAACCAGCAACAAGCCACACACTATTTTCAGGCTGCAGCATTTCCTATGTTATCACATTCCAGTCATTCAAAGGTGCCGCGACCCCCCCTCACCTCTTCACCTCCACTCAAACCCAAGACTAACTAGAGCTGGGCCCCCTTCACCCCTGGTTCATGGGGCTAAACCGGCCTTAAAAGCCCCGCTTGTTAGACAACAGGTGCACTTCAGTCGGTCCAGCTGTCGTGCAGGAAAGTCCAGCTACCGCTCTTAGCCTTGTCACTGCGTGTAATCTATGGTGCATTCCAGAAACTGCTCACGTTCATGCCTGATAGAAATGCCGCTAAGCTTTTGAACCTCCCTGCCTGGGAAACAAAATCAGGGATTAATGTAAAAATTACTGAGCAAAAATAAAACTCCAACGTGTGAAAAGTCCATCCCGGTCACGCAGGTGTAAGGTTTCCGTGTTTATACGCCTTTATCGTTACCATCTTATTGAAATCTCTGCTGTCATAATATTGACACTTGGCGTTGCTTTCACACGAAATACATTTTGCCATTTCCCAGGTGGCGCTTGTTATTTTTGAGGTATTCTGTTTCACTTGTTTTCATTGTTCACTATGAAGCTTTATTTGCTTTTACGCGGGAGGCATCACTGACAGGAAGCATGTAGAGGAAGCATGACGAAATTCTGAGTCAAGTGAGAGATGTGAGGTGGATGTTTCCTCTGCGGGACCAGCGTCCTCCTCTCACTGGGCCGAAAAATATGGTGTTGGTGAGTTAGAGGGTGACGAAGCAAATGCGGCACGAGAGGATATGTAAAAATTCCGGGAAAGCTTTCACGTGGTTTGAATTAATGTGGCTGTGAAAGTTAGATAATGACGGATAATTGCTTTTAACAATAGTTAGCAACGCCTGTAACACTGACTTAAAGTTTCAACAGAGAGTGAAAAAAAACAACTTTTCAACGGGAGTGCTTCAGTCAAGGTCTACAGTCAAGAGCTGGGATGAAAATAAAGTCAACAGATGACTCCAGAGCAGCTACTTATTAAGGAGCCGTAAACAAGCTGTGAGTCCAGACAATTAGAGTCCAAAGCCACAGGGCTGGGATGAAGTAGACTATCTGTTCTGGTTATCTGTGGTATGTGTGGGACTGATAGGTAGAGGGAGATTCCAGATCTGTTCCTCACAGATCCTGTTCATTCCTCCTGGGTTAGACGTCTGTGGGAGGGAGAGTCAGCTACAATCTGTAAATGCCAAACACAGCAGGTCAAGGGGGCTTTTCCGCAATCGGTCTTACATGTGGTTTACTGTCCCAAGCATGTGTTAACGTTTATTGTACTTATTGCGCAGCGTGCTCTGAAGACGCAGAGCGTGAACTTTAATGATTTACCAGGGAGGCAAAAAGCTTTTTGAAAACAGTGAAACCTGGATGACACTTTCCCTGACCTTTACCCCCTGCAGGTGTCAGCCTTAACCCCATCATCGTCTACTGTGCCAACCAAGAAGAAATGGACATGTGGTTTGGCCTGCTCAAAGAAAACATTGAGGCAAACGGAGGCACAGCGATTGCACCTGAAAACTACACCAGAGTAAAAGTGAGTTCAACAACACTTTCTTGGTGCCACCTAGTTGGGGTGGATATATCAGGCCGTAGAAAATTGGCACACATTTTGCGTCTAAATTCACGTCAGTACTTGATTGTGGTGTTTTTTTAATCCACCTGATGGATTCACCGGGAAAAATGCTTTAGCGTGAACCACTTCTGATTAAACAGGATGTGTGTGAGTCAAGTAGGTCACTGCAGGCGCTCCCTGACGCCTGGATGCTAGGGAGCGGCCTTGACCGCATCACGACCGACATCAAACTATCGCTCACATCTGTACAGGGTTAAAGTGCTGACTCTACACCCACAGGTGGGGAAACAGCTGATGTAACCCATGACCCTAGATGTGTCACACAGGAACGAAAACAACTGAACTGATGGTTCCTTTAAAAGCCTCAAGTTAGAAGCTTTTGTAAAAAATGAATAAACACGAGCGACGTTCCAGGAAAAGAGGCCAAATCAACATGTTTAACTTTACTTAAGGGCAGAGCTCTGTTCATATTTACTTTGGTGATGAATGTATCTGACTTTTGTTATTCACTGTGTACTTACTTGTAGCAAAACCAGCACGAGACTTCTGAAGGGAGAGAGGAGCTGAGAAACTCCATCAACAGAGAGCCCATCTACGAGTGGGAGGGCTCGCAGCGGGACAGCCTGGGCGCCATCACCTACGTCACCAAAGTCCGACTCCAGCACCTGCCCTGTCAGGTACGACACGTCGCTTATCCCGACGAGTGAATCACTATTACTTGTCACTGGTCTGTTTCTGGAAATATACAGTACCGCAGACTGTTTGTAACTCATGATACATACATGTTTTCAAACTCTGGGAATTTTTCTCATCAACAAAAGCGGGATAACATCAGCGCTAAATCCAGGTGACTCACATAAGTTTTGAAATTTCGCAACACACACACACACGCATTACCTCAACACAATGCAAGGAGTGAGTGAAAAGGGTGGAGTCCATATTTTGGCTTCCTCTCGTGCAGATATAATTCTATAATATTTGTTTTCAGGTCAAGGTGTAGCACTTTGTCAGTCACCTGCAGCTGATGAAGAAATATATGCAAATCGAATCTGACACGAGCACCAACAAAAAACACTGGTACAGCTTCACAAAGCTGCCAAATAAAAGAAACAGTAGTCGTGACATGGCTTGCATGGATATCTGTAATTAATTCTCTGTGGGAAATAGCGGCAGCCCCATTGATGTGTGTGAGATTTAGGGCCTGGGTGTGTGAGAGGCATTTGCTCGGCTCACGCAGCGACTCGACTCACCTCACAGCTGGAATGTCAGCTGTCAGGACACACCCTCCAACAGAGAGAAGAAACATAAACTCTGAGTCTGCCGCACCTTTAAATGTCCCACTAACTGGTTCGACTGAAGATCTTACTGGGATTTAAAGTGTGCCTCTCAACAGAGTATTAAAGGATCACTTTTTTTGTAATGCTTGCACCAGGTCTCACGGTTGCCTTCGTGCCCTGTTATTCATACTCTTATCTCTGCTGCAGTTATCAGGGCCTGCGTTCTTACCTGTGTCTTGTATCAAAACTTCCACAGAGTTTGAAAAACAGGAAACCCCCATGAGGAAATAATCCGTCATGGCTTTTACGTGTTAATTTATTACACTGTAATAATGAAAAATGAGGCGGTGCAAATGTGAACTAGACATATAAACTGAATGTACAATAATACTAGAAGTAATTAAATGCTCATTTGAATTGTTTCTACAGGAACAGAGTGACAGACTTCTGGTGATGTACCCGTCGACCCTGATCATCCTGTCGGAGGAGAATGATGGGCTCTTCTATAAGGTACCACTGACCTCTTTTTGACACCCGATCTTAATCATATCCTGTATGCCTCCATCATTTTGCATACGGGAGCTGTATTAATGTGTCATTATGATTACAGGGAAAACTTCCTCTCAACATGATTACAGTGACCACGCCCTGTCAAGACGTCAAGCCCAACACCTTTATGATCGAAGGTAAACACACTGAATCACTGCTGAACCGCTCTGTGATCTCCGACACACAGCGTCGTTTAAATGGTTAAGTTAAAGGGGTTTCAATGAGTGTACATTCTTACGCATGTTTTATGCTAAGTGGCCTTTTCTGTGAATCTGCTAGCGTCACAGACTGTAACCCCTCTATGAATGAGCTGGTTTTATCCCTGGTGAATAACAATCTTGCTATAGCACATTCCAGTGAGCAACTGGACCAAATGACAGGCTTTGTCCTCTGCTCCTCTCTTCCCAGGGAAGCTGATCAACCCCATAGTGGTATCCTGTCTGGATAGGACTGAGTTCTGCGACTGGATCCAGCATTTCAAAGCTGCTGACGTGCCCGTTCTCAGCCCACCGCCCCCCGTGTATGATATCATCTACACCCCGACTAACACAGAGGTGAGGCCTGCTCTGCTTCCTTTCACAGGCTCCAAAATAAATATATTGCTCACAGATGCTGGTGATCCATAACTATTGAGTGAACTGTCTCGTGAACCTGCGAGTGAATTGGATTCAGGGAGTCTTTGTTCATAGTCAAATACTTTCTCATTTTTGTGTCTTTAATCTCCAGGCTCCAAAGTTTGAAAGGTGGAGTGGAAACAGTCAAGGACGAGTGGAGTCGCTTAAGTTCAGTCAGCTAACGAGTGGAAGTGGGTCCCTGAACCATCAGCTACCCATTCGTGAAGAAAACCCTCTCTCTCCAGGATACTCTGAACCCCTCTGTGTGAGTCTGCAGTGTGCTGCTTGTCAAGTGGATGTAATAAACTCAAACACTTTAATATCTGCATCGATATAAATGTGGTAGCTGCACATTGACAAAAAAAAAGAGATTTCTGTTTGTTTTGGTGGAGCTGAGCAACAACACCTTCCTTTTACACAGTTAATTATTAAGCAAGGTCCAGAGAGCAAAGCGCTCCCGTTACAAATGCTCAGGTGGTGATCCTCAAGCCGTCCACTCATTTTTCCCAAAACAACATCTACCCATCAAAACAACTTCTGGATGTTGCTTCAGCAGTGAAGTATTTGCTTGTTAACTTCAGACTCTTTAAGAAGTGCTGAGCTATTATCAGGACATTTGACCAACCTCCCCCAGGAGAGGGGTTATGTAGGCCGCCTGCCCATCCAATTAGTCGGAAAGGGCTCAGTGCCCGGAAGAAATGTTGCTTTTCAACTTCAGTCTTGAACCACCACTCTCTCTTTGTCTATCACACTTTGCTTATGAAAAAACATAGTGATACAGAAAACTATCCTGTGGAGAAAACTGATTTTACCAAGACTTAATGATTAAAATCCTGGGCTGACTTTTTCCTCGGGTGTGTTTATTGTCTCTACAGTACAGCTCCAGCCGTCCCTCCTCAATCGAGACCGCCCGACTGGGCAGCAGAACCAACAGCGTGTCTTCCCACACCAGGCCTGAGCGCGACCTCCGACCATTGTCAATGCGCTACTCCTCCCCGCAGCGCACCTCCTGCCTCCAGCCCGCAGACACCTCGATGGCGTCTCAGATCTACAGCACGCCGTATTCTACCCGTGTCAGCCCGCAGCGGCTGGAGAAAACCCCGCTTGTAAAGGTAATTCAGTCTGGCGTCTAACTCGATAACCGAATATTCCCTTTGAGACCTGTTGACTTATTTTACATGTCATGTGTGCAGTAACTAAAATAGACACCAAGCAGTAGGCTGATAGGGGTGGGTCATGTATATGGTGTTAACAAATGGGATAACACTGGCGTTTATGAAAAGTGAAGCTGAAAGATCAATCTGCTTAATGGTGTAAGGAATGAAATCTCTATTATAGTCCATAAACAACCATACGGAAAATATTTACTACTACTGAGTATCTGTACTGCTCAGCCGCTGCAAAACACAACTGGCATTACTCCAAAACCTATATTTAGTCATCAGATTGTAAAGCTCAGAACTAGTGACGGATTATGTGACTGTTTTCTGCATCTGTCTTATCACTTGTCGAGTGAGAAAAAGTCAGACGGGAGGAAAACTGCTGATTGATTTCCCCTTCCTCGCTTGGTGTGAACTAACTCCTGGCTCTGTTTCAATCCTGTGTGAACAGTCTAACAGCTGGAGTACTCCACAGTCATCCCTGAACTACCCCCTGAACACTCCACAGCGCCACTCAGACATGTGCGCCCCACGGCAACCCCTGTCCCCGCTGTATGACGAGCCCTGCAGCCCCGAAATCTACTCCCTGGATGAGGCCGCAACAGTGGTAAGTGGGTCAAAGATACTGGATCCAAAGGTTCAGTTTACACCTGTGCAGCGTGTCTGATAGACACGTGAGGATAGTCACTCATCTAAAGGTGTTTTTCCTTCACATAAATTATCATAAGTGATAGTGAAGGCTAAATCACATCAATCCAGTTCAGTTATATAGAAAAACATGCTCAGTATTAAACATATCGATCACAGGTTAATTTGACTAGGTTGAAGTGATCCTTAATGTTCATCATCAAATGTTGACATGTTTTAACGTGCTGATAGCTGCCCTACTCTGACATGCCCCGCTCTGTTCTTCAGCAGCCGAGCTGGCAAGAGCCAATGCACCATCGCCACCACCAGCAGGACTCCCAGCTCCTCCCCTCCTCCTTCCAGCTCTGCACCCCTCCCATGGGCAGACGCTGCAGGAGAAGCCTGGTCCTGACCAGCCCCCAGGGACAGGCTCTGGGCCTGGAGATGGAAATGCCTCAAAACCAAGCAGAGCAGAGAGCGGAGGCCGTGTCGAGGCTAAAGCTGCTGCCTGTGCCCGGCCAAGCGCAAGAGCAGGTGAGAAGCGCAGAGAAACTCATCTCCCAGGACACTCCTGTTTCTGCAGCGCTGTGCTACAAAGTGAAATACTGCTGTGTTGTATAGTAGCAGAGCAAGTGTGCATACTTGTGCTGCAGGTGATATTTAAACAGGTGCCACACATGAAACACATCTGAGGGGAAACATGAGAGTGTTTGTTGTAGTTGATCACGGGAAGTAAGTTTCTCTGTTTTCACATCTGTTTGCAGATACTTCTCCCGTCGTGCTCTGTGAGGAACAACGCTCAGATGCCTTACGGTTACTCACCAGGTAAGAATTGAAGGCATGCAGTTACAAAGATTCCTTTATGTATGTACAGTGTGCCTCTGTGGAGTCAGAGTCAGAGTACAAGTTTGTTCAAGAGTTTATAATAAGAGACGGCGGTGCTATTTTCACGGCAGTGCTGGATAAGTTTATAGTTCTATTGAGAAACAATGGGCACGCTTTCAAATCTGCAACACTGCTGCATCGTGCTTCCTCACAAGTGCGAGTTATGAAAGTCAGCGCAGTGAGCCGCCTTCCCAAATACCACCAAGGACACAGAACATTGCTCGAACTCCATTACATCGTAAATTCACCACCACGGGCACTTTGGATTTGATTGAGCTCTGGAGTCTGTCAGCAGGTAAACAGAAGGTTAAAGGTCACAAAACTGAAGGTGCAGGAAATGTGCAAATGTGCCAATGAAATAGAGCTTAGTGGAGCTTTAAATGCCATTTGTGCAGATGTCCCGAGAGGGTGAAGCCCAGTGTAAGAGAACACTGATCCGCAGACAGGATTTATTCCTTTCCTGTGATTGACAGCACACAACTGGGCACACAAAGCACAGGCTCTTTTATCACATATGGAACAGACGTAGAGTTTATCTGGTGAAGGTGGCCCGACAGAGTGTTTTCATTTAAGAGCTTGCAGGTTTCTATGTTGTTAGATGAGAACCTAAAAATAAAAAACAAGTGAAGGTGGAGTCGCAATGGCATGCTACACTACTGGTTTTACAGTTTATATTTTGGGACATGGCAGATCACACTGTAATTACTGTGGAGCTCTGTCAAAGTTTATCCAGTCAGGGCGAGGTTTGTCTTTCACTGATTGAAACTTGAAGCCTGGGAATCTTCTTTCATTGCTATAGATCACCACTCGTACCTCGAACCCACAGAACCAGATGACCAGGAAGTAGACTATGACAACATATGGGACTACGACTGTGATGGTGGAATGATTCAGCCAACGTCTGGAATTTCGACACACTGGACGGGATTAGACTATGGGGCCAGAGGCCTTGGTGCCATGGCAACCCAGCAGAGATGGTCATAAAACAAAACAATAGCCCGGCACTCGTCTGGACGTGTGCAAACAACAGATCTCTATCACAGGGATAATAAAGCCCGAAAAACAGCAGCCTGTGTTGCTCCTGATTCGTACAGTATGAACCAACAAATCCCAGGAACCGCTTTGTTAGATGTGAGGTTGTGGAGCAGAGGAGCAGAGGAGCAGAGGAGCAGAGGAGCGCAGGTATGAAAGGAAGAAAAAACATTATAAAAGTCGCACAGACTTTGTTGGATATGTAGCATTGTACAGTGCACACTGTACAGCTTTAATGTTATTTTTATAATGTATTATAAAGTGCACTGTCAACGGTTTAAAATGTAGTACCTTCAGTTTTTTAGGTCTTAAAAGGATTTTTTTCTTTTTTTATTACCAGACTATTTTACTAATTGTGACATGTTTCCATTTGTTTTCAGTCAAAGCTATACAAAGCATTCCACCAGGGCTTGTTATAGTAAAGAATACATGTATATTTTTGTAAATGTTGTACATTTGTTATTTTATTATGCTACATGTTCAAAGCAAAGAGCTGTGGCTTCAACTGGCTGCCTTCAAGGTGCTAATATAACTGTTAATACTGCACAGTACTGATACCTGTGTGATTTTTTTTTCATTACGTGTTTGAGGTGTTTATTTATATTTGAAAATAAAACTGTAAAAAATGTATCAAGTTTGTCTGTTTAGTCTTTAGTCTGAATACATTTGAACATTTGGCCATTTGGAAAAAAAGATTAAGAAACTGAAGATTACATCACAATCTGAAAAACAATGAGATAAACAACACTTGTACATTTTTCTATACTGTGTATTTATTATTATTTTTACTATTATTACATTGAGGTTCTGCTTTTACTTTTTACTTATTTATTTCCTTATTTCTTCAAGTAAATGCTGAGCAATTGTAACATAATTTTCCCTCCAGGGATCAATAAAGTTTGTTTGATTCTAATAAAGCAGCATGCATCTTTTTGCCCCACCCCCCCCAAAAAACTACATTGCTCCAATCCTCCATAACCTCTGATGAGTACCCACTGCTGTCAAATTACAAAGTAAGTATTACACAGCTAGTTGAGATATAATGTCGCGCCTCCTAAAATAAAGGAACAGTGGCATCTGGATATAAACTAAATTATTTTAAATGCAAACAAAGGACCTTTATTTAATTTAAGCAGTGTATGTGCAGTCTCAAGTCTATGTGGGAGTTAGTTCTGGTGTTTTAAGTAATATATACAAATGGGTACATGAGTTTATGCAAGTATAAATATATATCAGTGCAGACAGTTATCTATATTTGTGTGTAGACATACATATATGCACGTTAAGCTTTTATTGTTATGTGAAGCACATTGAATTTCTTCTATTTGGTGCTATATAATTAGTTTGTAATTATATTATTTGTAATTAGTAATTGCACCCCTTATAGGTGAAGTTAATTCATAAGTTACAATATTACAAAATGCACCACACTGTGTTGGCATTGTAGGAGTACTGTGACAACTTCATGTGCTGCATTCTTCAAGGGATACTATATTTTCTATATCACTATCAGCCTAATATTAAAACTATTCAGCTATAATGTTGAGTAAGCACAGTAGTAGTGTCATTTATTAAGTAGTAGCTCCAAACAATAATTTGACTCTATGCTGAAATTTTCTGATAAAATAAATGATTGCAAATCTCATACAGCTGTGATTCTCCAGTTCAGGGTCTTACATGAGTTCATGTCGCCCTCTACTGTTTGGAAAGTTTCATCTTCAGGTCTGATTGAACAGACAACACACAACGCAGAAGATACTGTTTATTGTAGTTAACCCTAACAACAACAACAACAACTCAGTACAGGCTATCACAGTGCTGTACAGTCAAATTATCTATGGTGAAAATAAAATGCCCTTTACATGATGAAAGTGATACTGGCACAGACTGCTGTCCCCAAATAGATTATTATACTTCTGCAAAGGAGTGTTTTTTGTGAAATGTGTCTAATAATTGCAAGTGAGACTTTTAAACTGAGCTTTGCTGCTTTAGATACAAGCATCTGCTGTATTTCAATAATGTCATGGAAACAAAAAAACTCAAAGAGCGCCAACATTAAATCTTCAAGAGCCTCAAGTTAATCCATTTATCACACGTCCATCTCTCCTCTCAAGTCTGTACAGTTCTGAGTAAACCTGCCTCTAATCTTCCTTCAGTACATACTTAAACATTATTTACAAAAGCCTTCTTGCAGATCATTTTAACGTGTCTAATCTTGCCTTTGGTCTTTTTATCTTCCTGTGAATGCTTTCAGATGTTAAAGGGTCAAAAAGTCACAGAAAAAAAATGTAGCAAGAAGCTAAATGACTGTTATTATTTTAGTTTGACTATTTCTATGCTATGAAAAGATCAATGAAACGTAAGGTTAGCAATCAGAGTGCAAGCATGTAACAGCACATCAAAAGTCTGACACATTTCTTGAATGCAGTGACCTCATGGAATAATGACGTAGAGGTCGAAATGATCAGGAGTCAGTAAGTGCAGGGTGATGCACCTTCTTCTCACTGTCTGCCGCCTCAACTCTGATGTACTTACGCAGGTATCGGATGGCTGAGAGCGCACTTACATTCGCCAGCAGAACTGTGTGAAAAGACAGAAATTGAGTCATCACATCACATATAATAAAATGTACTTTTCCCAAGATGATTTTATTCAGTGATATGTTGATGTTGCTGTAATATTTACAGGTTCATAGCCTCAGAACATCTATACCTGAATCCTTTCTGTCCTTGAAAAGCTCTAAATAAATAATTTCTGAAACAATTTCAAAGCAGGTAAATGCGTCACAATTTCAGTCCTTAAACTGCAGAACTTATACGTATGTATCAGTTGTTTGAATGCACATTAATGCTTCACGTTCACATACGTACCAGCCTTCCAGGCATCTTCAACTTGAGGGTTTGCAGTCTTGAGCACCCATGAAGCAAATGCAATGCAAACCAGACACATATCTGACTGTCTGAGAGGCAGCAACGAGGCATCCAACCCTTCAAAAGATTAAAAAGGTCTTAAATCATTAGGTTGTTAAGACAAATGCAACATACAACATGACACCGAGCATTTACAGATCCACAGAGGAGTCCATTAGGAGAGGCCCCTATAATTTGCATTAACATACCAACAGCTGTGGACTTCCTCTGCTGTCAAACTGTGATCCGATTAAATCTCAACACCTGCACAAACTGTGACTCTGGTGCCCTCAAATAATCTTCATGGGAAAGTGCTCGCCATCAGATGCCACAGTAGTAGCTTACAAGTGCACTGGTGTTGTAAGATGCAGTGTTTACATTTACACAAAGACTACTGAAGATGAAGTGATTTTATTCCCTACAGAAGCCAAGCGTCATTTAGAGGGCTCTGCTGGCAGCTTAGAGGAGACTCTCATTGAGTGGATTCAAGTTATCACGTACTACCATTCCTCTTGGCTTCACCGCTACGTGCAGTTAGCCAGTCAGTGTCGTCTGACATCTGAGGAAAGAGAATCTGTCCCGGTCAAGAGTGGAGCAGCTGACTGAGCGGGTGACACGTCCTACATTACAACTGTCCACATGTGAGCAAAACAAAAAGAGCTTAACTGAAGAGGTCAGATATAACACATAAGAGATTTGTGTATCTAACTAACAAAAGATTTTGAGTCTTGGCTCTGTGACCAGCAGCGTCTTGTACCACGGTGATAATGTCTGATAGAATTTTGTTCACTCATTATCTCGTTCAAAACAGGGTTTCAAAGTTACTCAGCAACCTTTAGCTTAAAATGGGCCAACCCCTGGTAACAACCAACACAACTCTGATGCTGCTGAAATGTCAAACTTCCACCTGTTTTAAAAAGCATCCTGAGCCAGAAGGCGAAGATCTAGGTCTATCGGTTGATCTACGTTCCAACCCTCACCTATGGTCATGAGCTTTGGTTATGACCGAAACAACAAGATCCCAAATACAAGCAACCGAAATGAGCTTCCTCCGCAGGGTGGCCGGGCTCAGCCTTAGAGACAGAGTGAGGAGCTCAGTCATCCGGGAGAAGCTCGCAGTAGTGCTCCTCCATGTCGAGAGAAGCCAGCTGAGGTGGTTCGAGCATCTGGTGGGGATGCCACCCTGACGCCTCCATTGGGAGGTGTTTCGGGCATGTCTGGAGGGATTATCTCTCTCGGCTGGCCTGGGAACACCTCGATATTCTCCCGGAGGAGCTGGTGAAGTGGCTGGGGAGAGGGCTGGCTGGGCCTCTCTGCTGAGGCTGCTGTCCCCACGACACGGACCCTCCGGATGAAGCGGGAGACGACGAGTACGACGAGTAAAAAAGCATGAAAAGCAACAGAGTACTGCTTAAGATTTGAGACCTTTGCTTAAGTGATGAATTCAGAGATCTCCCTGAAGTCGCGCTATCTGTTGAAATCAAGCAGAGTTTCTTCTCGTCAGCTGGTGCAAACTTGGAAACGCTTGAAGAAAACTAGTGGATTTAAAAAGTGGATGAATGTTTTTAAAAAAAGCATCTTATGTGTTTCTCATCTGCTCATTAAAAAGCTCAATACGCTGGAGCATGAAATCAGATTCAAATGTATTTTTCATAATCATAATAGTGCTCTGCTGCTGTGTGCATTTAAACCACACCTCATCTCTTACTTTTATCTATATTACATAGAATTTCTAGGAGTAAATAAAGTTTGACAAATGACTGTTTTTAAGATGTGCAAAGCTAAACATCTTGGTTTTAATTAGATGAAGCTGGATGTAATGAAATCTACAGATGTTATTTCACAGCCATGCTTTGTGATTCTGAAACAGTTGTCACCAAACCAAGGCATCTCTGCACACTTATCCAACCACTGCATATTGCAATGATTGAATCAAATATTAACGCACTAGTTATCTACAGTTACAGTACTATTCAAGAGAGGACTTACTTGGATTTGAAACGGTCATCTGTAAGTCTTCATATCTGAAAGGCTGCTGTGCCAATTGTCTGGAGATCCTGTCCTCCAAGTGGTAGAGCAGCGGATCAGGAAACATCACGTCTTTATTTCCCAGTGCGTTGAGAGGAGGAAAGGATCTGGCATTTTGCCTCGCAGGTACAACAGACAGAGACTTTGAGCTCTGCTTCTGGACCGTGGATGCTGTAAAATTAATGTTCCTGAAGGACAGTGTTGTTTTCCAGAAAAAATTCTGCCTGAGGTCAGAATCTGTGAAAAAATCCTCATATATATCTGTAGAAAGCTGAGATGAGCTCGCCTTGCGGGTGTATCTGGTCACCACCCGCACAGGGCCGTGGTTATCCTCTTCATCAGATTCCACAGAAGACTCGTCAGATGAGGAGGACGCAAAGAAATAATCGTAAGCCTCTGGGAAGTGCAGGTTTTTGTTAGCTGAGCGAGAGCAGGAAAAGATAGGGACAGGCTTGTCTTTGGTCTCATCCTCAGCTGTGATGAGAGGGCAGAAGAAAGTTTCTGTATCAAACTCAGAGAAGAAGTGATCATATGTTTCAGGGACAGAATTTCCTCCAGTGTGGAAGGTGGTTATGTTATCTGTAGTTGATTGGCTGAGAGCTGAGGGTTTTCCTCCAAAGAGGTAATAAAATATATCTGTGAGGGAGAAGCTGAAGCTGTCCGTCAAAGAGGAAGGTGAAGAATTCATGTCTTTGTTTTGCTTGGGCACACATCCCTCACTGAAACACTTTATTTTTTCAGATTTTCCTTCATCTGAGGTCTGCCAGGTTTCACCTTTCCGTGCACGGCTGAAAGCCTCAGAGTCCAGCGCATGTAAATTGTGCACGCTGACATTTTTGTAAATCTTCCTCGGGAGCTTTTGGGCCATTTCAGAGACGAGAGGCGGTGAAGTAAGAGGCACAGATGTCAACATAATATTCTCCTGGTAAATATCAGCACATCGGCCCACTGGGACAGGTTCACTCTCCCACGTAACACTTCTCAAAGAAGAAGAATCGACCACAGTATCTGAATGTAAGCTTGATCCTGCAGAATCAGGAACAGTGTCTTCATTGGTCTGCTCGGGTTTGGAGTCGTCCACTTGCGTGAAAAAGCCTGAATCAGTCATAGCAAACATATCAGTCTCCTCACTTTCCTGTAAAGGTGTCAGGGAGCCGGGTGAAGGAACGCCGCTCATTCGTAAACCCAGAATGTCATTTATTGTCAGTTTCTCCATCTCCCTCCAAAATGAAGACATGGCAAACACTGAATTCGGAGGCTTTTCAGGTTTGCTTTCAGCTCTGAACGTAGTGATAACGTCTTCTGCTTCCTCCAGTACATCACATTTTGATCCAGATGTTGCATCACCTTCCTTGTGTTCTGCCAAGACCTGATCTTTAACTTCTCCTTGACCTACAGATTCATGATTTACAGATTCATGTTCGCTGACAGATGAACAGAAACTTGTGGACATGTCTGTGATGGTTACATTTGAGAGTGAGGTGACAGATTCTGTGTCCAGAGTACAGCAGGATGACACATGTCGTCCTAGAGAGTGATCAGACAGGGACACTTTATTTCCTGTCATCAACTGAGCTCTGTCATCTTTTGTAATTTGTTCTGATGAAACACCTACTACCTCCAGAGGATGATCTGTTTGCTGTGCTGTATTATCCACATCTACACTGGACAGACCTCTAGACAAACAGGTTTTATCAGACGATGGATTAATACGATCTGATGTTAAACTGGTGCAGATCACTTCATTGCTAATCCCATCCAGGACTGGATCGGCTGTGGCTCTGACTGGCTCATCAGAAGTGTTCCCATCAGTTGCAAACAGAGAAAAGTCTTGAGTGTTTCCCAGTGTGGAGCTATATCGGTCGGTGTTGTGACAGTTGATTTCCAGCTGTTGTTGGGGCTCAGCTTCACATCGACACAGTGTACGCTCCTCTCCGCTGGTATTTCCAACCTCCACAGCCAGGACTGACTTAGCAGAGGATTGTCTGTCGTTTTGGCTGCTTTCCACTGAGGGAGCATTTGACTCTGCTCTCGGTAAAAGACTTACTGATTTGACCTCTGCTGTACAATCTTTTTGGTATTTTTCATTTTCCCAAACAGTGACAGATTGATTTTTTTTGGACTGCTGAGGATCCTCTTCCCTCTCCTTGTCTGATTTACCTGTTCCTCCTTCGGTAACTGAATCTGGCAGCAGACAGTGTTTATTCAGGCCAGCTGGTTCTTCTACCTGTAACTCAATGCACGGTTGTGAATTTATTGCTATGTTGGCACTGCTGTTTGATGGTGACATGACATTGTCCTCAGTTTTACTCTGTGAGGTTACTGATCTATTGTTAGTTGCATGATTTTGAGCTGAGCTTGTTTCTGTACACCTTCTCTCTCTAACTGCAGTTTCTGGCAAGTGTTGGTATTGACTGTCACGTGGGGGAACAGAGTGAGAGTAATCGATTACTTTGATCTCCTTGGCAGATATATTCACTGGGAAATTGCTGGCGGCTAAATATGGAGCGCAAAGAGACATGGGATTTTTTTGAGGTTCGTTGAAATGAAATGGATTGATATCCTCAGATAAACACAGACCCGGTCCTCCTCTTAAGGTGTACTGCTCCTCCTCGGAGTCACTCAGCTTGACTGAACCCCTCCTCTCAGATCCACTCTCACCCGGATCCACACTGAGTCGTCTCTTCTTTCTCCTCTTCCTTTTGACAGAAGGAGATGGAGACCATTGTAGGCTCGCTGCTTTGTTTGTACTCGCTGCGTCAGGCTGTGAAACATTCCCGGTTTGGTTTTCCCTCCATTTTGCCACTGTTTCAAGATTACTGGTTAAATCAGTGCCACACTTTTTACTGTGGGTTAACAACAGCTTGTTCTGCTTGACGTCCTCCAGAGGTGTGTGAGTGTGAGGTGTTTCTGAGCAGATAACTCTGTCCGGTGAGTCATGAGGCTGATTCTGCAGCGTTACCTCATGCACTCTGGTCTCTGTGCAGCCTTCCTCTCTGATGAATACCTCTGCTTTGGCTGATTTGTAAGTCTTGAGCACAGAGTTACTGGCTGCAGGTTCAGGGGAAACGTTGGGCTCAGCCTCGACTTTTTTCATTGTGTTGATGTTCCTGCTGGTGTTGACAGGCCTCGCCGTCTCTTTGCCAACTGCTGTTTCACCCCTGGCAGGCAGAGAGTTTAACTTGGGGATGTTTCTTGGCAAAGTGCATCTACTGGCTTGTTGCCCATTGCTACACTGCTTCTCCCCTTGTGCTGCCTCTCTGTGTTTTCCAACAGTCACTTGGCTTTGCTCAGTAGGCCGCTCGGCTTCTCTCAGACTTCTCAGCCTTTCAAAAAACATATTGACAGATTGCAGGTGTGTGTCGTCCTCGCTGCCCGAGAGGACGCTCTCCATTCCACCGATGCCGTACTTGCTGAGGTAGTGCTCCACAGGAGAGCCCTCGCAGTGAGGGGGCCCATCGACAGGACGGTCAGCCTCTGAAGAGCCGGCTGTTGGGTCGACTCTCTGAGCCCTCTTAGCAAGAATGGACCCTGCATCATCCATGTCACTCATCCCTGAATCATCCAACCCTGCTAATGAAGGAGGAAGCAGGTTACACTCCTCACACTCTGCAAAGAAGCACTCCCAGTCACGGTCAGAGATCTCCACACTGTACTCAAAGTCCTCCATTGTGACCTGGGCTCGGTACAACCTGCAAAACCAATTCAAAGAGCTCAGTTCTGTTAAAACTAGATGCACTACTGTTGGGTATTTTTACCATTATACAATTAAAAATCTTCAAAGAAATAACTACAAGCTAGAAAGCCAAACTCCAGACTGTCTTATGTTAAGTAAATAAACTAATTAAGTCTCTTATGTTAAAAAAAACAACTAGCAGAGTAATTTTAACAGTACATCATTATTGCAGCAAATAAAAATAATACACATCCACTTGTTACAATCTCTCTGGCAGTGTGATGAAATGCAATACAACCCTCTTATCTCTCTGTCACCAATTAAATTCAAACTTCAGATTAACGATAGGATGTGTTGTATTTTTAGGCTTCCTACCTGTGCTGTGTCAGCTGTGATCCTGGTCAACGGTCCGCCAAGGTCAAGGAAGTCTCAGCAGCACCATGTTGCATGTCCTCCGGTGGGCGTGCTTGTGCAGGAGCATGCAGCACGGCGAGCCCCATGATTTGATAAATATAGAGCGGTGCTTCTGATCACGTAATACACGCACTGTTCTTACAGCAGTCATGTCTGACAGAGATATAGTATTTCAGAACTTTAAATAGATTCTCCACGAGCAAACTGCTCCACAGAGGCTTTCATTTTAGTTTGATTTCATTTGATGGCATATTGCTGGAATCTGGAAAAACATATTTTTATTTCCTTTAGGCCATTTTTTATTCTGGTGGATCTGATGTTGTCACATGAGTGATAAAGAGGCAGGCAGTGCCTGCAGTGACATCCCTGCCAGCGGCTACAGCAGTTGTCTCTCAGCAGATATGGGTGTCATATGAGGTGTGAGTCAGTCAGCTGATACCTCACTGCTGCGACGTCATGGGGCGACAGCGGATCCAAATCTTTCCCCTGCGAGGCTCCCAGACAATGGAGGAGAGCCAGAAACACCAAGAGAGGGAACTGGAGGAACGTCATGTGAGACTCGTGACCCCTCTGAACCTAAACAGAGAAAATACAGATAAAAAAAGAAGAAGAAATCTTATTTGACAGAATAAATAATTGTAATGTGTAGAGCTTGACACCAAAAGGTTGATGTCATAATTGCTAAAAAGGGAAACATTCTCAGTCCTCACACATTTTCCTTTTTTTTAATTTATTAAGAATATAATTTTCACAATTTAAAAATAGATTACAAAAATTAGCATAAACTCACTGGAGAAGCTCCTACAGTCTCCTCTATGTGAAGCCTTATATCTTCTTTAGCTAATGACACCAAATTGATCTGTGTGAAAAAAATGTTACTGGCAATATTTCATGTTTTAAAATGACGATATCTGAAGTGAAGTCAGGAATATTTTGTAGCCAGCATCTAGTGGTCACTGGTGGCATTGCACCTTCTTTACACTTCTGCATTGGCTTCACTTTTGAGACCTGGTTGCTGCATCCATTTAGATTTATTTAGATAATCCATCATTTTAAAAATCCAGTTCAATGTGTTTGTCTGAGCACGACTTCTTGCATCATGTGGAGCCTGAAATGTTTAGTGCAACAACAACAACAATGACTTTTTTTCCTTTTACATTTTATTAATGAAATATGACCATATTTGTTTTTTTTTTAGTTGTGGACATTGGGTCTAATAGAAGGAAGACAATTATTATTTCAATCTGAGTACTTTTGTGTTTCTTAAAACATAGATAAAGGCTTTAAGAATTTATTCACTAAAGGTTTGTGCATCGCAGGGAACATCATTTGGTTGCCAGATCATAGTAAACCATCTGGTCTGCAGCCATAGAAACCAAAATTGACATGCCATTAACAAATGCTTCTTCCACTATAACAAGGCTATCAATAATATTCTATAGATATCAAGAAATTGCTAATTAATGCAAGTTAATATGTTTTCTTGTTGGATTAAAGAGTTAAATAAAAACAACACGAGCTATGACACAAGATGTATCACTCACTTTTTAAAAAACTTTTAATAGATTGTAATATTATTAGTTACAACCTCTATAATGTATTCATAGCTAAAATCCTAAGTAGATCAATTGTGTTGATATTTATATTTTTTATGACATTTCAAAATCAACAAGTAAACATCTTGGTGGGAATCCGGTCCAACTTTTATGGTTTAAAGCAGCTAAAATTACAGCCCAGACGTCAGGCTTAAACCACAGTGTATTTTCTACATGAATGTAAAATCAGCCATTAGGGAGGACGGCTTATCTGAGGAGGCCTGAGCCTTTGTTTACAGCTATCAGTAAGACTTAGTAAGACAATGTGATTACGGGACCATCCCTGCTGTCAAAATGTCACTGACACTAAAGATACAGAGATAAGTAATCAGTCCTGATCTCATTATCTGCTGTTCAACTGTACTTAACAGACGCATAATGTCCCTTAATTGCAGCTGAATGTACTGATTAATGATGATGAACCATTATTGGTAATTGAGAAAAATACCAACTAAATGCTAAATAAAACTAATTAATAAGAAATAAGTATATTAAGTGGATTACAGTCACATTTTTTTTGCAAAATCTGTAAATATTAAGAAGCATACGAGATAACATTTTCAAAATTCATGCATTTGTAAGAGCATACATCACCTAGGTTTTTTATTTCCACAGTGCTTTCACACTTTCACAGGCTTTAACTACAGCCTTTATTTGCCTAATTTTCATCACTAAAGATATTTATGAGAAAACAGACCCTCTAATTAGCCAAACCACAGCCTGGGCTGCGTGCCCAAGAGGGTCCTCTCAATTCATCAGCTGTGATAAAGGGAGACAAGCCAAGGCCTGTGTGGCTGCTGCACCTGGGGCAGCGGGACGTTTTGACACGGGTGGGATTCTGTTTCCATCAACAGGATTAGGCTCTTATGAGTCAGTTTGCAGAGTTAAGATTGGGATCTGTTTGGGCTGTTTCACAGCCGCTAATGCGACAGAATTTCACCCTAATTGTTTAGCATGTCAGACCCGGCAATTCAGTGTTAATTAAACAAAGCCCGGTAAACAGACACATTCAGCAGCAGCTCAGTGACATGATGTTTAAACAGAGAGGAGTTTGTGTTTGGTCCCGTTACCAAGCATCCGTAGTTGGTGGCATCTTTTGTGTCAAACAGGGGTGCAAAGTCTTCATTATGGCACAGGGTAGAAACAGAAAACAGGACACAAAGATTTGTATTTTGGATCTTTGAGGACTGTTTGGAAAGGCTGGTGAGCAATTTACAAATGCCACACAGGTTGATGTAGACTAAAGGAGGGCTTAGCTGTTGAGAGTTAGAAGGAAAAACAATGTGAGTTAATGAGAGAATAAAGGAGTTCTATTAAACAGCTTATATAAACTAATGCTTTTCTTTTGAAAATGCATCACTCTTTGCTCTCCAGTCTGGCTACTGGCCACTGTTGGAGGAAACTGTTGTTCTCACTTTACAGTGGAAATGTGCCTGGGGTATTCAAATAATCTAAAACTAATTATCAGGTATTTCCATTTCCAACAAATTTGAAAGAGAGAAATTGCTGTTCACAGATTGTCTTTTTAAAGGTATAATGAATAAATCACCACACATGAGCCTCCTACACACTATAAAATGCCAAGTTAATCCAGTAAATGGGTAATTGGTATGCAGAAATTTGTTGTTTGTTTTTAGGTAACAAAATATTTCAGGGAAAACAATACAATACTGGTTAAAAACAACAAAATACTAGGTAAGGACAACAAAACAGTGGGTGGGATTGACAAAATTCTGGACGAAAACAACAAAATGTTGGGTAAAAATAACCCACACAGTTTGTCCAATATTTACCCAGAGCAGGATTTATAGTGTGTATACTTTGAGCTTCCTTATTTCACTCCAAGATGCTCTAGTTAAACATTGACTTCATTATATTCTGATTTATTTTTCTGTTTAACTGATCAATGACCTCAGTTTGGTGATTTCAAGGCAAATACTAATAAAACTCTTCTGTTCTGCTTAAGCCCCCAGTTCAGTAGAAATCTGTACCAGTTCAACAGGAGTGTTTAACGTCCTGCACTTATTCAAACCAGCAGGAACTGGTCCACCAGGGTAAGATTTAAACTGGTCGTACCTGTGTCCTGATGGAGGAGGCAGAGCGCCTGCAGGTAGTCAGAGAGGAGGATTAGTCCGCGTCCTGACAATGGTGAGATTTGATCAGGCGGACTAACAAAACATTATTGTCTTCACCTCAAATGTCACTGACAACACAGCAGTATCAGCACATTGAGCTGTTTGGAGATCATGTCAAAATCCGTCAAGTCTACTCTCTGCAGAATTAAGACTGAACCCGCAGGCGACGGTACCGGTACCTGTCATCATCATCATCATTATCATTATCATTATCATTATTATTATTATCATCCTGCAAAGAGCTCTTCATTTGGCATGATAACTCCCACAGGCCTCGTTATTTACAAACTAATGACAACAAACCGGCTCCAGTAACGGCTGCACCACACTGCGTTACATTTGACACATAAATCTGCCACACAAGACGCATCAGCGAGGAACTATTTTAATTAACTTTTTAATTAACTGTGGGACGACCTCGGTCACCGCGATGCAAACGTGCAGTACTTCATGGTGACCACAAGATGGCGCCTAACAACCACCAAACTGCAACATGAAGTGCCAAGAGTGTCTTACACGGAAATTTCAAGCATGCACTCTATTATTAATAAGTTAAACAAAGCAAAATCACACTGTAAAATACGAAATACTAGCAGGCTATCGATTGTAACTCACCAGTACAACTGCACAATGGCTCCTGGTCCAATGTAGAGCGCAATCAACTACTTCATTACTTATTTTCAAGCAATACAATCATATTTTAAAGCTTTTCAAATGTTTGTTTTTGACGTCACCTCTTCCACTCCCTACACAACCTTCATGTAAACGTTTCCGATTATTAGCCTGATTATGCCGCTTCTAATTAGTGCGCAGGCGCGAAGGTTGCCTTTCCTTTTATACTGGTTTAGTGAGTTCACCTTGTTTTTCCTTTGACCTGAGCAGAGGTCTCATCATACATAGCGGACAGCTGCAGGGGAGATTAAATATCTACAGAAATATCTGCAGTAGTAGTAGATAAATAAGCATCTGAAAATGATATTTAATTACAGTATTTGTATAATTGTACATAAATAAGGAGCACTAAGGCTGCACTTTTGGGAGCAGAATGTTTAAAATTAAAATAAAATCAAAATGGAGTTGACATTTCTTTTGTGTATTGTGAAATAAAAATTGAAATGCACTCTCAGAACAACTTTAAATTCAAGGATATGCAATATAGAATGAGTGTCAATTCAATCTGTGGTTTCTGCTGGGAGAAAAATCCAACTAATCCCATGTAATATCACGGACTTCTGTATTTTCTCATAGAGAATGAATTAAAAGTCAGTAATGTATGAATTAAAGTGTCAACACTATTTGCTGGATCATTTCATTGTTGAACTTAAAGCTCAGTGACAGTAAAGATAACTTATTTCCCTGGTCTTTATGATCATGCGAGCACCTCTGTGCTAAACTAAAACATTAAGATATCCCCTCAAGACCTCTACATATATTGTTTTTAGAAAAACAGAGAACTGAGTAAGACTTGTGGGAGCTACAAAGCACAGCTAAACTTAGTGCTACACAAGGGTTTCTTTCAGCCTCTGTGATGAAGCCGATGGGTTTCATCTCCATTGCTTCCTTCCGCTTCTGCATTTGGCATGCAACCCACATCATTACACATTAGCTGGTGTCAAGGTATTTTTAGACCTGCAGACAGAGGGGTTGAATTCTTCTTTCAGTTTCTGGACCTGAGGCGGTCAGACTCCCTGCACATGAAACAGTTTTGCCTCCTTCTGGAAGTGAAACAGCTGAAGTGATTGTAAAGAAGGTCAAATGAGTGCTACACATTAACAAAGCTGAACAGTGCACAATTAAGGCAGTAGACACATGACATCAGCTTTGTGCCCGAGGTGTAGGGTGACCCTGGCTGACTCTGGTGTGTCTCTGGTCTCTGTCTCTCTGGAGCACGTGCAGCTCTGGAGGCCTTATCAGCTGAGTTATTTACTCAGAGACAGCCTACAGGATTCACTTCATCTGCTTTGAACACGAGCTCTTGATAGCTACATTATTATAATTATTATTAATAATCATAATAATCATAATAATTCAACGTGGCTCGTGAATGTCATGGAGTTTCAGTCTTCTTGCTTTTCTTGCCCAGATCTTCATGATGTTGATGATAATGTAAAATATCCATGATTATCACTTACGATGCATTTATCGATTACATTATTATTTTTATTTATTATTTCCAAAAGCTCTGATATCTTCTCTGTATAATTCCAACTGACTTACACTTGTTGTTTCAGAACCATGCACAAAGCTCTCCTGTCAAACTCCTTGTCAAATAGTAAATCATCATCTACAAAAGTCATTTGTATGAATGTGTAGTATAAAATCTGCCTGTTGTTCTGCCCCCTGTTGGGTTGGTGTTGATTCCCTTCCTCGTTGCTGTCTCTGCGTCTCTGCAGAGAGACACCTGAAAAGCTGTTTACTCTGAGTTAACCATACGGCGAGCCATGTGAGAAATCATTCTTCTTTCAGAGGACTCTGCGGGTTAATAAGTTATCAGAGGACAAAGAGCTGACAAGCCCACCACCACAAACCGAGCGACGGCCTTCCTTCCTTTGGCCCGGGTCACTGAGGTTATCACTGACAGGGGAACAATAGGAAGTGGTGAGACCAATCGCATCGCAGCACATCAGTCACCTCCTGCAAGCCTCCACGCAGATCTCCCTGGAGTTCTGCTGGGAAACAGAACCGTCCGTCCGCCGCTCTCATCACATGAGATACACCCAGGCTCTCGCGCTGTCAACACCAGCGGCGGTGTGTCACATAGCATGACAGCAGCCCTTTGACCTCTCATTTATTACTACTTCTCACTGCCTGAGGTGGACAACAATCCTGGCCTGGTGTGAATATCTCCTTCATGGCATCTGTACAGAAGTCATGACCGGCCAACAAACAGGTGAAACTACTGGAGGAGACCATGTTGCTGGCAGAAATGTGACTTGCAGACATTGCACAAAAGAGTCATAAAGGTGCAAAGATCAGAGTAGGTGAAAACAAAATCTAACCATTTACAAATAAAACACCTTTTCTTTTTACCTTATTACAACACAGAGCAGTGGTGGAAGTAGCTAAGTACAAATACAAAGGATACACATACACATAAATACAACCAATAGAAGCTCCATTGTGATACAACTACATCATTAAGTGCAACTTGATGTGGACATACATGGATGTTTGCCAGCAGGTTCAGTGATGATACATGATATAGAAGATGTTGTGTTTTAATTCCCCCCAAGTCCTCAAGCTGTAAGTTACCGCCAGTTTAAATCTACTGTGATATAATATAGAAATATGTAAACAATTGATCAGATATGGGAAATTTGAAAGGGACGTCTCTTTGTGTCTATAGCTTTTGCTCAACTCTCTTCAAGGTACTTTTCTATCTGTGGGTTGCTGCTGGTGGAGTGAGTCATCTAGAAATCATAAGGTTTGGGGTTCGACCACTGGCTCCCGCTGTCCACTTGGATGGATACTCGGTTACATGGTAACAAAACAATTTTTCCTCCATATTGTGTATGTGACAAAAATAAAGAGATTTAGACATCTTTCAGCTCAGTGTTTTACTTCCAGACTGTGCTGCTGTGCCATATGCCCGACAGACTGAGTCAGTGGTTAGCTGGGGAGCAAAGTGAAGTCAAGATATTTTCCTGTGGAGGCCTAAAAAACAGCTGAAAGGATGCTGAATACTAGACTTCGATTGTTAATGAGGCTAGACACTCACCTCCAAATGAAAGTTGTGTTTGCTGTGAAAATAAACAAATATTTGCTGAAATTTTTACTATATCAGGTTAATGTTTACACTTTCCCCACAGGATCAAAAAAGCATGAAACAAAAGCATTAATTCAGGGTTAAGTAAGTTTTAAATTTCACTTCATTCACCTTCAATACTTTGCTGTGAAACTAATCCGATATTCAGGCTTTGACCGTTGTATCTTATCCGGCTTAAAAGTTTAAAATGATTTATTGTCATTTTTCAGGAGCCAGTACAGGCTCATAAGTGGCTCCACGCCTGCTGTAAAAGTGTTATCTTTAGATTTGGGCTGTAACATGAAGTCAGTTTTCAGGGTGTCTCCTCCCCAGTAAGGAAAAGGCGTACGGCACAGGTTGCAACCTTGTCAAAATCCAGCCTGTAAATCACAGCTGGGCTGCCTCTCAGGGCACAGCCTCAGGCCAGAAGCACACACACACATACCAAGTCCGAGTCAAATGGCTGCGTGTGCTGCGCCCCAGCTGCCCTCTCGATCTGAGTCAGCCCGGCTGGTGAAAGTGGGCGTTGTGCTGCGGAGGGCATGGGCCATCCCCTGAGTAAACCTCAGTCTGAGCCTCTGTGCAGCTTCATCACTGGGCACAGCTCCTCCCACTGTAATAAAAAAAAACCCAAAACAGTCCCTCAACCTTACTTGTGGTTTAACAGCTGCGTGTTTCCTTCTCTAAATCTGCAGCTTGTTTGCTTGCTGTTGATGCAGATCACTAACCGTGTTAAAATGACTCTACCCTGAAGCCCCTCGGTTGCACAAGGTCATCAATGAGCGATGAGGTAAACTCCCCGCTACGTTTAGCCACAGCTGGTTGTTTGTTGCCTGACATTTGTTAATGATGCGTCGCTTGGAGGCTGAATGGCGCATTCTTGCACCGACACTTCAGATGTTTTTAACTCTTTTGCCATTGAGGTGCAGAAGACTGTGGATCAAGTAGGACTGAAAGGCAGCTAAATTAACACAACCAGTCAGTCAATGCTGGCCTTTGCCGCCTGAGAGTGTGGAAGAATTCGCATTGAGGCCGCACCATTCATGATACAATACGGCAGGTCCCTGACAAGTGCTCCTGTGCTCGTCTGGGTCTCGGGGAGAGCAGCTCTCCAAGGAAAGAGACTCTTCACTTGTATGACGCCATAGGCCAAATGGAGAGCTTAGGTAACAAGAGGCAAGTTGAAGCTTATTTGCTTGGTAGTTGCCATAACAGAAAGGGTAATAAGAAGCAGTGGCTGATGTGTTCCCCTACTTAATAAGGCACAACAAAAGCAAGCGGTCAGAGGTCGGCATTACCAATGCCATCAGCTCCTAAAACCTCTCAGAGCTGCAACCCTTTCACACTGCAGGATAATCAGCTCCGACTGTCGGGGCTGCGTCCTTGAAGAGGCAGAATGTGCGTAGTCAGGTTTATGTTGCATTTACACGCTGTCGGCAGAGTGAGGAGAGCAGGAAAAAGTCCTGTTATGTCAACTTAGGAGAGTGAGGCATTAGGTTTAGTTGGTTGCCCCCACTGTCGGTCACTCCACATAAATACCCTAAATTAACTACTTGTGTTGTGTTTGTGTTGGTTCGTGTAAGAAAAACAAGATACAGAGAAAAATGTATAAAGCCAAATTTTAATGAGGTAATCGACATAAATTGAAATTGAAATAAATATTTTCTTTATTTTATTCAGATGTGATATCTTTTTTTATTTTATTTTTTTCCATTGTAATACCTAACTTAGAGGCTTTCTCCACCCAACTGCTTGTATTCATTGTACAAAGTGAAAGTAGCATCATAATCTTATCTCTAATTTCAGTGATTAACTTCTAAAACAGCCTTTGAATGAGATGTTCAGTGTCATTGTTTATTCCTTTTAATATTAAAGAACAATGGCTGTGGATTGAACCAACATGATGCCATTCATTTCTATGGAGAGAGAATAAAGTGAGAATATTATCAAAGACAAAGGGGAAAAGACCCTCTTAATTTTTAAAAAATGTTTATATGGTCATTTGATAGTTTCAGTGTTTTGCTGCTCTCAAAGCATTCAACAGTTTTTCTAACAGGGACTTAAACAAGAGGAGAAATATAAATCTAACAAGCGAATAACCATAATATATATTAAACTCCATCCCAGGCTGATGCATCACACAGTCTAAAATAAAAAATCTTGCTGACATCCAGTTATAGAGATAATGTTATAACACTATAGAACTTAGAAATCCTCTGAAGCCATTAGCGTCTTACATTTTGTATTTTTAGATAGATGATTAGAAATATGGGTTTTTTATCAATCATAAAAGTAGAGAGCATTACATGAGTTGGTATTGAAGCAGGAATTGTGTAACACTGCACAGATCGGAGGTGGAAGTTTCCTCTTTTCACACATAAGGGTCAATTTACTCATCATGGGTATAGCGGTAATCAGCCTGTTCACCAGCTCTTGGCTGCGGTGTTGGTGATGTCATGTCTCTCCCGGGGTTCACTGCGATTTCTCATCTTCTGTGAACGTTAGACCACAGTGGAGTGTAACGATGTTGCAATGCTGGTCGACGCCTGTGGAAACGAGCAAAATTAGGAGCAAATGTCTTCCTCAGGTTCACACAAAGATCCTTTATGTTGTCTTTTTTATCCCCCTTCGCTGCTCTGCATTATATCACATCCTGCCACTTCCACCACACTACATCATGTTTCACCACAGACGCAGTTTTGCTTTGAATAGTGTCGCCTACACTACCTTTCACTGTGAAAACCTACCAATGGTCTTAAGGGTCAAAATGAAGGTTTCAATGTGTGGGCACTTGTGAGTCACAAGGAGCTGGGGTGATGGGTAGTTGGAAAGAGACGGGGCGACAAAACCCATATCCTTGAGCAACTCTGTGTACTTCAATTTTAATCAAAGTACACAGAGCATGGCATGCTGGGAGAAAGCCTACCCCCACCGTAGCCTGGGAACATGCCAGCTTGTCTTGAGAACTTCCAAACAATCACCGCTTCCCGTCCTCCACTCTCTCAGAGCTCCCACTGTGTTGTAATATAACCTTAGGAGGGGGTGGCCGGGCTGTGAGAGGTTAGTGCTGTCTGTGGGTACATTATAGTGGAAGCTGCTGGAAGGCCGCACGATATTACCAAATACTAGCCGTCGCTTTGAGGTTGCTGAGGTGAAGTGCTCGGTTTTGGCAGGTGGGGAGCCGGGCGGGGCTCGGGCTCTCACAGTAGGTTCTGGTTGATTAAAAGTGTTTCAGCGCAGTGGTGACCGGTGCTACCCAACTGCTTCCATGAGGAAACTAACAGCATCATATATTACAGCGATTGGCCCGGGGATGGTGAGCGTTCCCACATCAATCACAACATGAGAAGGTGAGCATGTGGAGACGGAGATTTAAAGGGGTGAGGTCTTTTTAATATCGTCCCACCCAAAGGATAGGAGACGCTCTCTGTGGGCTTTCTGTAAGTTCATGAGCACAGTGTTATTGTTAGTGCAAATACTCAGTTTACAGTTCAATCCACACGTGTACAGTTGCCTGAATGTAACAAGGTGTTTGATAGTTGAGCTGAGGTCTGTCAGTGTGTGTGGATCTGTTGTGATCTCCCAGTTTGTATAAAATGAAAGAACAGTCAGGAAAACTCATGATGTAACTTCCATTAAAGGACACAATGCAGAGATGGATCTCTCACAATTATGGAGCAGAGAGAGATCAGTGGAGCAGAGCAGCTCCAGAACAGGACGGGACGGGACAGGACAGGACAGGACAGGACAGGACAGGACAGAACAGGACAGGGCAGGACAGGACAGGACAGGACAGGACAGGACAGGACAGGACAGGACAGAACAGGACAGGACAGAACAGGACAGGACAGGACAGGACAGGACAGGACAGGACAGGACAGGACAGGACAGGACAGGACAGGACAGGACAGGACAGGACAGGACAGGACAGGACAGGACAGCGGACAGGGCAGGACAAGACGGGACAGGACAGGACAGGACAGGGCAGGACAGGACAGCAAGGAGAGGACAGGGCAGGACAGGGCAGGACAGGACGGGGCAGGACAGGACAGGACAGGACAGGAAAAGACAAGACAAGACAGGACAGGACAGGAAAGGACAGGAC
>OOFC01032827.1:0-18006 GCA_900323345.1 Pseudochromis fuscus | reverse complement strand
CTTATTTCAGAGGAAGACTCGCTTCCCAGGTGCCCACACACACACACACACACACACACACACACACACAGCTTGCACACTAAGATAATATCCCTGCAGGTTCATCAAGCATGCTTTCAGAGGTTCTGGGGATATGACGCCTGCATTAAGAGAGGGGGGACTTGAGTCTTGTCGTGGATCCTGGGGGAGATTTTCGGCTCCTCGTTGAGCAAATTTCATGTCTGCTGTTTGTGAGAGGCTGGAGGAGTCTCACTGGGCTGCTGTCGCTCTGAGTTCGAGTCCCATCACAGCCAACGGGTTCTGCTGCCCCCCAAACTCCTCCTCCTCAGAAGCAGCTCTCCACAGTTCCTCCGCTTTGGAGTTCAGTCATTTTTACAGGCTTGTTAGCTCCCCCCTCCCACACGGGAGGTCAAATGCGGTCAGCTGGTATTGAGTGACTTGACCCCTGACTTTGAACCCTCTGACCTGGCTGTGGTGTTGGTGGGAGGTGGGGGCCTGGGAGAGCAGGGCTGGGGCGGAGAGCCGATCACTAGGGGGAGGAGGTGGACGTCCTGCCTGTGGCGAAGCTGCAACAAACACAGTGAAAGTGAGCGTGGTCACCAGCTGCTCTGTGGGTCAGCCACTTCTACATGTGAGTGGAGCTGTCACCTCTGGAGCCTGTGCACCATGTGGGCCACCAAAGAGTCAGAGATGCCGGGGTAGGCCTCCTCAGCCAGCAGGATGGCCTCCCTCAGCTCATCCAGGACCATGGGGTTCCCGTTCACCTGCTCCTGTCGGGCCTTCAGCTGGGAGGAGACAGAGGATTGGTTAGAGTGACGCCACACAGAGAACCAATCAGTGTGCAGTCTGATTGGGACAGACACCATCTCTCTGGTAAAGGTGCAGTGCTTTGTGTAGTCTTCCTGAACTCTGTCAGTGCACCGCCTGTAGCATGCTAGCAGAGTTAGCCTTTAAAGCAGCGCAGACACTGATCCTGTTCACACTTGGCTACTTTCAACGGCCTCGGGTTGAACAGAGCTATGGACGTGCTGCCTCTCAGCTGGTTCTCCTGTGGCACCGAGAGGCCTGATCAACTTTATCAGTCTCACACCGGGGACATTGTTGTTGTGTAATAACTGTGCAGATCTGACGTTGCCATAGTGACACGTGAACAAGTGGTCAGCAGGGCAGTTTAGAGGAACATGTTAAATACCAGGTGTGAGCTCGATGCGTCTCAGCCGTCCAGTTGTGTCCCCAAAACCTGAGACGGATCAAAGTAGCCAAGTGTGCAACTTGTATCATTTAGTGTGATGTGTTGACTCTACTGCACGACTGTCCGGGTCACATCCTCTACGTGGAGCTCACAATGAGCGTAAACACCAAGCCCCGCCCCCGACAGTTTGTATATTTTAACAAAGTGGCTGTGTCCTCAGTGAAGACAGGTGAAACTGTGTATGTGCAGGTGATGCGGTGTGTGTGGGAGTCAGAGGTGATGGGGACGTGCAGCTGGAGCTTCTTACCTCAGCTAATGCAGGAGAGATGACTGTGGCCAGGCTCTGTGAATAAGGCCTCTTTGGAATGTCTTTCGTCTGTGGAGACAGAGACGTATGAGAGGACGGAGGTGGACGGAAGTGAAAGCAGTGCTGCTTCACCTTTAGGGGGTTTTAACCAAAATGGACATGGTGTGCATGTTTCTCCAAATAACATCTGGTCATGTGAAACCTGCAGAAGGTGGTGGATCAGAGTCTGACCTGGTCTGTCGCTCCTGACTGTCCCTCCCCGTTCTGCAGCTTCTTGGGGTCCTTCTCTCTGATGGTGAAGATCCAGTCATCGCTGCCGAAGTCGTTCCCGCCCGACGCCTGGCCGTCCTGCTCTCTGATTGGACAGGTATTAAAGAGGATTTGGACATTTATGGGGATGAGCGATGAAGTCATGCATGCTCAGGGCTTAAAGCTCCTCGTAACAAATGTGGGAGGACAAGCAGCACAGAGGAGTCTCCCTCTGCTGTGGTTCTCTGCTCTTAATCAGTGCAGTAAATGATCAGTAATAAAATCAAGACCAGATCCAAACTCATGGTGAGACTTACGAGTCTGACTCATCAGAACTGGACTCCGTGGTTCTCGACTGCTCTGCCTTCCACCTCTTGTACTTGTCCACCAGCTCGGTCAGATAAGAGGTCTTTTTCGCGTGGCGGACGATCAGCTTATGCTTCAGCAGCTCTTTGGCAGTCGGCCTCTGTGGAAATGAAGAGGAGAAGTGAGACGAGCAGCTGATGTAATCTGGAGAAGAAAAAAAAAACACTGAATACACAGAAGTACTCACAAAACTGGGCTCTTTGTTGAGGCAGGCCTCCACAAACTCCTTGAGCGGTTTGCTGTAGTTGCCCTCCAGCGTGGGGGGGTTGTTCTTTGGGATGAGGAATAAAACCTTCATGGGATGGAGCTCTGAGTGAGGCGGCTCACCTTTCGCCAGCTCGATCGCCGTGATGCCCAGAGACCAAATATCTGCCTGGAAGACACAGGAGACACGGGGACAACTGTACATGATACTTACACTACTAGACCCTCAGAGATCTCACAGTAATCCACTCTTCATGCAACATCGTGGGGTTTGGTTTGTGCACATTGAACCACTGCCATGTTGGTTGTTTGAAGCAGGAAGTGACCATATTTGGGTATGAAGGGAGGAGTGAGGAGGTGGGTCTGACCCCGGTTAACCCCGCCCCTAAACCTTGAAGAATCTCTCAGAATAACCACATTTCATTTAACACACATCAAATTAAAAGAAAAACTTCTTAAAATACATCATAAAAAGTACTTTATTATGTATACACCTCATATTTTAGTTTATGGACAATAATTACTAGTAATATAACGGCCCAGCTAACACGACCTGAACCTTTTTTAAAACTAATGTTGCTATTTTCCTTTTACAAAAAGCTGCATTTTGTGCGTTAATGCTAAAAGTACATATTAAACTGTGTATTTCACCAACTTATACTAAAGAAATAATAATTAATGGGAGTTTTATGTTACAAACTCAAGGAAAAACATTGAGATTGAAAAGTTTAGGACTTTTAGAAAACACTTCCTCAGACTTTCCAGGTGAAGCTGAATTGGAGCCGTTTTAAAAGATTATTTATGAGACATTTGTGTCTTTATCTGACAGTGAGCAGCAGAGGGGGTGAATAAAACATGACAAGCAACACGTCCTCCTGGCAGCAATCAAACCTGAGCTGCTGTGGTTACGTGGCCTGCATTGTAAGTGTTTGGATACTTAGCTGCAACTGTTCAGCTGCAGATCCCCGGGTCCCTGAAGAGATGAGGATGCTGGTGGATTTAATTCCACTTGTTCAACTGTTTGTTCTCACACTCCAGCAGATCAAAGCATGAGAAGATCACCACATTCAAAACTACTGTTAAATAGAAATTCTCTGGAGTAGTTGATGCATCTCAACACAAGCTGAGAGGACAGAGGTGAACTTTAACCCACATCACACTGTACAGTCATCATTTAGTAGATCGAGGACGCCGGACTTTTTACACCTGAACGCTTCATCTGCAGGGAAAACAGGTCAGTTGCAACAATGCTGCCAAGTGAGGTGGAGAGAAATGCTCAGACAAACTGCTCCCATCAGCCCAAAGATATGAAACACTGCAAGAAAGTAAAGGTTTTGGAGGAGTGTGAGGTGTTATTTAAACTCACCATGAAGGATGCTGTGGTTTGAGAAGATGTAAATGTATGACCTCGTTTAGAGATAATCATTGCTGCATCCCATTAGCATTATCTATTGGATATTTGCATTGCATGAAAAAATGCTGAGCAGCTACTCAGAGTATGATGCAGATGTGTGTGTGTGTGGTGTTGATGTTTGTACAGAGTTCACTCCTGTCTCTCTGTCTGTCTGTCTGAAGTGTTAATCTGACAAAGGAATGCAAATCAATGCAGCAGGCAGTGTAAATACCATACACTGCACATTGCAATGGACAAAGTAGCTGGGGCTCAGAAATAAGTCCAATGTAGAAGTGCAAAAAAGTGCAATACTCCCGACAGCCACTAGATGCTGGCTCCAAAAAGCTCTGGCTCTAACTGATTTCAATTCATAAATACTGAGCCAATACGTTTTTCTTCACAGGTCATTCTGATGTCATTAATTAAAGTCAACTCTTCCTCTCAGTGATCTGGTCCATCTTAAAAAATCATGATGAAGTAGATCTTACTGTACAGAAAGAGGAAGATTTAGGGGCGTGGTTAACTTGATGGACAGGTCTGGTCTCCAATGAGAGCAGCTCTGAAGTCCAGTCTCATGCACATTGAGGAGCGACCTTGTGTTCAAAGGTCAGATCCACCTCCTCACTCCTTCCATCATGTCCAAATATGGTCACTTCTTGCTCCAAACAACCAACATGGCGGTGGTTCAAACACTTCCAAGCTGACCTCTTGGCTGGAGTCCAGAAACCAACAGAGACGTCACACTTGCTTTGTGTATTTCTGTGCACAGTCCATGTTTAATACACAGACTGTAACTCACCTTAGAGTCGTAGGCTGACTGCTTGATGACCTCGGGGGCCATCCAGAAGGGCGTGCCCACAAAGGTGTTGCGTTTGATCTGCGTGTCTGTGAGCTGGCCGGCCACGCCGAAGTCGGCCAGCTTCACCTCCCCCTGCTCGGACAGCAGCACGTTGGCAGCTGTGGGGAGAGAGGGGAGGGATGAAGCTCCACCACGTCTTCACACTGCTGTCAGTGCCATTCATCTACATCACCAAGTTATTTAATAAACAGCAAACAACTGTCAGAAGCCTTTTAGTGAAGCTCTGCAGCGTTCCCCTCAATCCCCCGGTGAAACACAAACTATATAATGAATGGAACCGTAAGTGGACGTCAATACCATTAACGTGCGATGTGATATTTGTGTGCGCTCCCTGAAGCCATTTAGTCAGCTGAAACCTGTGTCCTCTAATAGCAGCCGGCTACCTTTGATATCCCTGTGGATCTTCTTCTCAGAGTGCAGGTACTCCAGGCCCTTAAGGATCTCTCTCAGGATGGTAGCGATCTGGGTCTCATCCAGAGCTCCAGGCTCCATCTTTGAAAACAAAACAAACAAAAACCTTTGAGTTGTGGCTGTCAGCTGAGCCCCGGGCCCACGTTTGTTCCTGTGACAGAGCTGATAGTGGAGTAGTATCAAAGAGCAGAGACAGAAATACAACTTTGATTCCAACATGAAGAGTGTGGTGATAACCTAGATTTGTCGGATACAAGGAGTGTATCCTAGTAACAGATGTGGTGTGTGCATCAGAGCCTGGTGCATCTCAGTCCACCTGCCTCCAAAAGCTGGGAGAAACACACTGAAGATCCACACTCTTACACTGGGTGACATGTTTCATTACCATGAACACACATCCTACTTCATCTCCACAGTGCCACGTTAAACACCGAGCTGCCACACACACACACACACACATACACACACACAAAATGAGTGTTATGCCGCAGCTGAAAATGGTCCCCGTTGAACAGACTGTTGTCTTTTTAAAAACCTCTACTTCATTTAGAGCAACAGCACAACCTGCAGCAGGAAACATGCACTAAAGATGTCCATCCGCCAGAGAAACTAGTCCCTTACAAATGTACTACTACTAGTTTTAGGAAATGACTCGGCCTTATAAGAAATGTAAAACACAGAGGGTTAGATCAAGTGTTTCCAGGGGATCTGATGACAACACTTACACACACACGTTTAAAGATCTGCTGTGACATTAGCCTCAGTGACACTGACAGAAAACAAAACCACTGAAGGTTCTCAGCAGCTTTTGTTGTAGTTTTTCTTCATCCTGCATTTGCTCACTTTCCAACTGGATCAGCGTTGGGAGGTGTGAGGACTGATGATGGATCTCAGGTGAACATCAGCTCCAGAAACTAAACAAATCATCCACTAGTCCAGGTTGAGGACATTTTCTATTAAACCTAATATTAGGCTTGTTTAGGCTGAGCAGTGGTACTACAGGAGGAGACGAGGTGCACCAGGATCTACAGTCCAGACCAGAACACTCAGCTTTAATTTGAGCTGTTTTAACTCAGCACAGAAAGAAGTGTGTGGGAGACAGAGCCCCCATTTTAACACATTTGAAAAGTTGTTGCTGCAAAGAACAGTGTCATTACTTACAGTGTGGGATGGGCTTGTTACGAGGCCTTTAAAGCTTTCATGTAGGAAATGTGTTCAACACTAACTCAAGTCTTTACAGATTCAGTCTTAGAGTCAGAAATGTGATCATACAATGTGCAGGTTGTGTATCATCCTTACTGGATACAACTGTTTTATATTTGTAAGCAGGATGCAGGTGGTTGGCTGGGTCACATTGTACAGTCTTTAGGTGAACAGATAAAGTACAGACGGAGTCACTTACCAGATCTAATGCCGAGCCTCCTCCTAAATACTCCATAATGATCCATAGCTTCGTGTCCTGGAGCACAGAGAGAAGAGGAGTCATTAAGTGCTGTGGTGCATTGTGGAGACATATCCACACAGCTGCTTTATTAAAAGGTGGTTGCTGGCTCATGGCGAGGCGTCAAGAGCAGCTCTAAACAAGTCCTGATGACACTAATGAGAGCTCAGTGAGTCTGAAGCCGTCTGAGGATAATCTCTTTTTAATTTTGGATATTTCAGAGGGAAAGTTATTTCTCATGTCATTTGCTGACTCGGAGGTTTGACTGAGCCAGGTGTGTGTGTGACAAACCTTCAGGTATGAGCCGTAGTACTTGGTGACAAAGGGGCTGTCGCACTGGCTGAGCACGGTGATCTCCTGCTGGATGTCTTCGATCTCGTCCTCCGCCTCCTCCAGGTCTATGATCTTGATGGCCACCACTTTCTGCGTGCGATTGTCGATGCCTTTGAACACCTCGCCAAACGAGCCCTTGCCAATGCGCTCCAGCTTGGTGAACAGCTCCTCCGGGTCCACTCTGGCATTCTGGCGGTTGACGGGAGGAGCGGGGAACAAAGCAGGGGAGGAAAGGGAAGGCGGATTTTAAAGAAACAAAAAAAACAAAAAGAAAAAAAAAAGAAAAGGAGTGTTTGAAAAGAACTGAATGTTGGGGAGTAAATAGGAAACACCAGCAGGGTGCCATTCTTACAGGATACATTAATTCACTCATTGCAACACCTTGTGTTTATGTACACAGAGAGAAAGACACAGGAGAATGAAAGGGAAAGAGTGTAACAATTGGATAACATGCAGGTTAAAAAGAAGCATTTAAATGAAAGAAAACGTGTGCCAGAAATAATATTTTAGTCCTTTCAATACCCAGCTGCACCTTAAGGCTTTCCTCTGTGCTAATTACTATCTTCAATAATCAATTAGCCTATAACTTCCAGTTTTATCTCCACAATGGTGCCCAAAAATATCCATTTTTCAATCATTCAGAAGAGATACAGCCAGGATTTTTTCATATCTGAAATATCCGTTTGGTATTTTTGCTTGAAAGATTGAATATTAAACCAGCTCGTACAAAAACCTCAAAGATAAGGTCTTACACTGTGACTCCAAATATTCTTCAGACACAAAAAGCTTTTAGCAAAATCTTAGTGAGATTCTTCAGGCGGCAGTAAACAAATGATACCTTCATGTTTACTCTCTGTTATGTAGCCAATAGCTTCCAAGATAAACATGGTGGTCAGGGTGACATTTCCCATCAGTCACTCTTTCCAACTTTACACCTGCCTCATGTTTGCAGCTGCAGGATTAAAGCTCGTACAGTAGATTACATTAAACCATCTGTAGCATGTACACATATCATTCAGGATGTTGTTTACAATCATAGACTGTTTATAGAAATAGATGAATCAAGTGTGTGTGGACTCCTGTTTTGAAGCCAAGAGGTCTGCATTTGAACGTGGCCATGTTGCTTGTTTGGAGCCAGAAGTGACCATATTTGGTTATGCAGGAAGGAGTGAGGAGGCGGGTCTAACACTTGAACCCGAGGTCGCTGCCCAAAGCGAATGAGACTGGACTTCAGCACTGCTCTCATTGGAGACCAGGCTCATCGATCCAGCAAACCCCACCCCTAAATCTTCATATTTTCAAAGTCTAATATTTATTACTTAATGAAATGATTTACAATCGCTGTGAAAAAATGTATTGACCAAGTATTTAAATGGAAGATAATTGGAGCCAGTCTCTAGTGGCCGTCAGGTGTATTGCACTTTTTTGTATTTCTGCATTAACCTCCTTTTTTTGAGACCCAGTTACTTCGTCCATTTCCATCAACAGTCTTTGCTTAAGTGAAAGTGCTGTGAAGTATTTTTACAAAGAACATGAAATGCTTCAGGTCCACCAGCCCTGCTGTGATCATGGAGACCCTCAGGAGCCACAGGGTTACAGCTCGGGGGGTAACAGTATTCATCCTGAACAGCTTGGAACAGGATGTTTGGTTCAGTATGAGTCTTTCACAGTTTGGTACTTCCTGTAATTCAGACAATTAGCGTCAGTAGTTGATTTATGTCTCTGAATATTCTACCAGGAGTATGATGCACTGAGGCAATGGACATTTTTTTATTTTATATTTCAGCGTAAACATGTCAGAGTCTTATTAGTGTTTGTTATTGATGCACATTTTATGCTGTTAACACTTGGTTTTAAAAGGCATCTCGGGTCAGATCACAAATGGACAGCCACAGTTATCGAGTAACTCACCAGAAGAGTGCCAGATTTTGTAAACAGTTAGCAAAGTTAGCTATAGGAAAGGAGAAGGTAAATGATTCATGAACCATTGTGCATGTACAGGCTGTTCACACTGTCTCAGGTGAGAGGACACAGTGGTTTACAAGTTGTAAATGAGCACAGCCTGAGATGAAGGAGACGAAACACAAGAAAAGAAGCAGCTGTGTTGATGAGGGTTTTCCTGTTGCATCCTTATTGGAGACACATCAGGACACATTAGCATTTACACTACAAAAGATACGTGGTTAATGTGTCCTTGAAAACCTCCATGTGTGGTTTGAGTGATCGGATCTCAGTGATGGTTGTTTACATTTATATTTTGCGCTGCCCACTTGTGATCTGATCACCCGAGATGCATCTGAAAACCAAGTGTGAACAGGGCCTTTGAGAACCTGGACTGTTCACACTGATGTTGATGAATGTTTACATTATTCAAAGTGTTGTTTTATGCACTTCTTGTCAACAGCAACTCCAAAACTTTTTAAAAAATACACACATTGATGAACTATTAATCCGAACTAAGCTCAATTAGGGTTAAACTTCAATAAATTTTTAATGATAAAGATTAAAATGGTGATATCTGATACTAAATGAAAATTCCTATGGAAAATCTATGACCTGATGAGGAAAAAAAAGATTAAGATGGCCCTGTGTGTGTGTGTGTGTGTGTCATCTCTTTCCTGATTTTCTGGCTGTTATTTTTTGTGTGCAGATTATGCGCTGCAGCTGTAAACGAGCTTGTCTGTGCTGAGATGCAATGATGAACAGTCTCTGACATCAAATTACTTTTACTGCCAAAAAAAGCTGATGCAAGGTTAAGACATAATTATAACTCCTGTTGAGGCTGCAAGGAAAGGAACGACAACACGCAAAAAAAAAGTGCTGTTGCGTGTGTGATTTCAAACTGTCCGGGTGGTCAGGTGGACCTCGTAAGCTGAAAATATCTCGAGTGAATCCACTGACAACTTAAGCCACATTTCCACCTTTTCCAGCACAGTGTGGCATGAGGATTGGAAGACTTGAGCGCTGCAGGAAGTGAACTAAAATGACTTAACTCTCCAGAGGCTGTTATGTGGGAAACACAAGAGCAGGCACCGACAAAAACAACTTCTCTTTACGACCTCTTTTTAAGCAGAGAAAGGGTCAATATGTCCATTTTGAGATACCTAAAAATGAAGCTGCTGTCTTACGCAATGAGGGATCCTTATGTCAGCGATGAAGATCCTCTTGGTGCCTTTAAAGAGGCTATTCAAGAAACTCAGGCCTAGTTAATCTGACAACTTTAATTGCACTTTCCTCCATGTTCTGCTGTTGCATTCAGGACCAATCGCCACTAACCTCTTAGTCTGAGTTAATACCTCCTAACTGGGCTTGTTTATGCCAAAATCCCTGCGGTTCCCCTGCCTCTCATATGCATCCTACCCCAGATTCTGAATCTGCACTAATTTTCCTTCCATGCAGGAGGAATCTGCTAACAAGCCTGCAAAGGGAATAGAATCTGGTGCGTGAGACAGTTTACATTAGGAAGCGTTATCTCCTCCAGTTATCTACCCAACACAATTTTCCCTATAGGCACAATCCTAAAGATAGCAGCAGAGGCAGGAACCAGGCTCCTGCGTGCATGGAGCTGAGAGAGAGAAGTGTTCTCTTCAAGTGATGGCTGCAATATACGAATTTCAGCCTCATTGCATACCTTTGCATTTCAAAGATGTGGCATTCAGTGGGGTGGTAGCTGTCAGCATGACAATAGCTGACAACAGCAACACAGCAGAGATGTAAATGAACTTAAATGCAGGCACCCCGCTGTGATCAGTCTCTGGATTGCTTTACATTACACAGTGCAGCACGGATGCACAGCCAGGTGCATCGTGATCTCTGAAGTCTTTCCCACCTCTAAGATGTGAGATATACGAGAAGCACCTGAGTCCTTAAATGTTCCAAACCGCTGAGTTGTGTAGGTGTGCGGTGCACCATCCCGCAGCAGGGAGTCAAACTGTGAACATTTTGTACTGACACTGACCTCAACTGCACATTGCGGAGCAAACTCAGAAGACATTTAGCTTACCTGCATCCCCGGCAGGTTGCCCTGGACGGGAGAATGTGCCATGATGAGGGTGGCTGGATCCAACAACGCAGTACTGAGCCCTCCTCGGCTTCACTTATGTTTACAGTCCCGACTGTGGCACCGTTAACAACCCTGTAGGACTCCTGGTCACCCAGGTCTGTGGGGAAACAGCCTCGGGGACTTTACTGTAGAGAGAAGTGTGTCCTTCCCACGCACACACCGGTGAACCTTTCTCCAAGTCACCCGAAACAGCTGAGCAAGCTAACAGACGTGCTAAAGCTAACTGAAGCTGCAAACAAGAAATCCGCAATGTTAGCTTGCTAACCAGCTGGCTAACTAGTGCGTTAGATGCAGTGTGTGTCACTCTGGGAAGTTATGCCGCTCCAACAACTCCTAGTTCCCGTAAAGAAAAGAAGCGACGACAACTATTAATTTAAAATTTGCCCAAACTGTCACTTTCCTGAAGCGTATTCTCTCGCTAGCGGTGTTGTCAGCTAGCTAACATGGTTAGCGGGTTAGCTCGCTAGCCAACGCAGACGACCTGACAAACGTTCTGTCCGCGAGCTGGCTCCGACACCGATCATCTGCAACGGCCGAACGTCAGCCGCGCGACGGAGCCCCGAACGAACCCAGCCGCGATCCGTGCACTAACTTGTCGTCGTCGGCTCTACAGGTCTGGCATCTGCGGCAATTACAGCTCGCCAATGTTTTTGTTTCCTCCCTCACTTTCGTCCCGTACTCTCGGCCATCTTGTCGGTGCTGTGACGCCTGGCTGCTGGGCGGATCCAGATCCGGATCAGCAGCAACACCCTGACTCCCCTCCCTCCCACTCAGGTGCTGATGCCAGGTGGATGGAACAGGTTCAACCCCGCCACCCAAATAAACTTTATTCTGAGTGAGCCAATAATACATGCTGGGATCCATATTAAACCACGATGTTATTGCTGTGTACAACAGAATCAGAGTCTTTAACTGTGATAGTCTGACAAAGTGCTATTAATAATTAATAAACCATTCACACAGCTTTACTTAAACTTTAAATACACATTAAATCACTTCTTATCTCTGCGTGGGACCTTGCAGAAGCTTGTCAAGGACCCCAGGAGGCCATGTGCTACCTCTTGGCTTTTCATTTTAAAACGCTGCATTAATTCCCCAACTTTATTACAATAGGGCCCTGACTGATTTCTTCTGTTATACAGACTTCCGTTGTATTGCATTATATTGCACAGGCCTGAAGTGAGATAACACAATTTCACTATGAGTAGGCGAAATCAAATTCTAATGATTTTCCATCCAGTGCGGTGTAGTTGCGGCGCATCACCAGAGGAGGGCGCGCGTGTATAATCACATCACCATGACAGCGTCTTGTGTAATCTGGAGGCAGGAGCCGGTGCACCATCGCGTGCTGCGGCTCCAAAATAATGATGGGATGGACAGAGCATTTCTGCAGCTGGTGTGTTCGTGGTGCGGGACAGTGGCCAAGCATATCTGATATAACATCATGGAGTGGGCTGCGTATTCAGAGCTTGAATAATAAAATCTGATCGTAATGTTGGCTGCGGTTGTATTTTAGTGCGCTTTAACAACAAGGCCTGTATATGGCGCACGCATGTGGCTGAAAATCCACATGGGTGACTCAAAGAAGGAGGCATCCTACTGTTAGATAGAGACAGAGTGTATTGTTTGAATCATAGCCTTTATATAAGGCTGTTTTTATTATAAAGCCTACCTAAATAAAAACCTCAAAATGTCCACGAGTGCATATGTGTTTGGATGTAAATATAAATCCACGGAGGAACAGTCCCAATAAATGAATTCCTGCCTAAAAGTCTGCGCACCGACTCACTTGTGCGCCTCATCACCGCTGAACGCGTGTAATGGGAAGCACTACCTCCCTCCTTCATGCGTAAATTATGTAGGGCAGGACGAGGAATGCTCTGCTACCTCCATTTGAGAAAACCCGGCCGGTGAATGTGAGGGGGGAATTTAAAAAAAGGAGAGAGAGAAATCAGATCAACAAACACAAAAAGCCACCCTCGTTCTCAAGCAGCGTTTGACAGAGGCGGAGTAGCGCATCACGACTCGCCTATTGTGAAGCCAAGGAGAAGAAAAGATGGACATCACGGATCAAGGAGCTCAAATGGAGCCGCTCTTGCCAACGGTAAGACAATAATCACACGTTTTTGTTTGTTTTTGTGTTGAGGTTCATGTGCTGTAGCTCTAATCTGAATCCAGGTTATTCCTCTTTAGAATAAAGCAGTGAGGATGAAACGTCCCATCAGTGTGGGGTTCATTTTCAGTACATATGTGATCCACAATGACCAACAATTTCACCGTGTTGCCGGTTAACATGCCGCCTGGTTATCATGGAAAAACATGGATGTTGCGCACCATAAATGGAGGATAAATTGCGCACAGTTCATATTTGAGCAAAAGATTATGTATCCCTCACAGAGTCCCATTTAGCACAACACACTACAAAGACATTGATGATGTACTGTACAGCAACTACAGTTACATCTCCACTGTGTCCAGAAAATGCTTCATTATACTTTGCATTTCAGGCAGAATTACTCAGTGTAACAGTCCAGCCTTATACTCAGACATCAATCTGTTGCTTACAGTGTCCAAGATGTTACAGTGAGGACACAGAGGAAGCCATATGTTCATCATTAGTTGAATTGAACAAGCTCACTGTCTTTTATTTATCTTTCTGTGAGGAGCACTGGATCATTCAATTTGACTGCATCACACAGACATTTATAATAATTTCCCAGCATGATCCTGAGAGATGGAGGGATGCAGCACAGGCGTCCTAATGTGTATTCAATTCACTGAGGGACATGTGCTGGTGGAGTTGAAACAGGTTGGAAATGTGTCCACTCGGGTCGCAGCCCTCTGAGCCGCTGGCACAGTTTCAAACAAGCATGTCTCAAGCATAACACATTGTGCCACTTGAAGGCAGAGGCTGCTTCTGCGGTCAGCCTCCCCCTCATTAGCATTCAGGTGAGACTGTGCTGGGAAACAGAAAAAAAATGTCCGCTGGTGAGGGAGATGAGGTGTATCGCTCTGTGTTTGGCACATTTGAAACCGGTGATTGGTCTGAAATCCAAATCAATACTCTCCCTGTTTGTCCTATTTGTGTTACATGAGGACTTTCCAGGGCTTACGGCTACAGTGGCGCCTGACAGGGATGATGTGGCGTGGGATGGCTGTTCTCTTTGCCCTGCAGTCTCAATGCAGTGTGCTCGCTTCCCTTGTCATTGTAACTCACTGCTGCTTCCCCTGTCCCTCCTCCTACGCAGCAAGCTGCAAGCGTTGTCATGGTTTTACCAGGATGCGTATGAGTATGTGAGGTGTTAGCATGGCGAGGATCCTCAGGGACTCCTCACTGCACAACATGGCGAGAAAAAAACATCCAGCTGTGCCACATTCATACCAGGTTACCAAGTCCCCAAGGTCAAGCATGAGAGTGTGTTCAGTTTACATCAGTATCTGACTACATGAGTGTTATTACCACATCTCTCTGTTGGGGAGCTTGAGTGTTACTACATGTGAAGGAGTTTCCTAACAGAACAGTAATGACCTCACATGTCACTGATTGATCTCTTCCTGTTCTTTGACCTGCAGGAGCAAAGTTCCCAAGAAAATAAAGATGTGGTGAGTACATCCTCCTTCTTCTACTCTGTGAAATGTCATATTGATTCACCCAGTAATAACAACCATAACTCAGTTTAACCCACTTGTTAAGAAACCTGCAGCAGGGAGTAGAAAGAGCAGGTCCTGACTGTCACCTTGAAACTAGAGTTTTACAAAGCCCAGCAGGTGTGAACAGTAAATAAGGTTTAGTTAACAAAGATTTGATTGTGTTGTGTCTGACAGTGGTCATGTGATAACTTGTATGTAAAGAGGTCGGTCCTGGTCAGTCTTAGGACTAATGTACCTTTTTAGTCCAGACCCTGGACTCTCATCAGTGCATCAAACCTACTGTGTTACTCTGTTAGCTCCAAACAGCAACGGACACGGTGAGCAACAAGCAACATACTGCAACATTTATAAAGAGTTACATGTGTTTCTTACAACTAAAAACAGCTAAAAGCTCAGTTCATAGTGAATATTCAACATTCACTGGATGATTCTTAATGAGTGGTAGTGTTGTGGTTTAAACTCAGCTGCTTGTTAACTACACTGTAACAGACTGGTGTAAAAATACAGCCAAATACTAAGAGTTAGACACTGTCAACAAAGTTTAGTATAGAAATTAAAACAGAAGTTGTGAATGTGGTTGTTCAGTTTGAGCTAATACATGTTTGATGGTACAGTCTCTGCAGCATGAGGCTGTGCTGCAGCAGCTCATCTCCACTGTTTACAGTTATCAGTATGGTTTTGTGTAAAGGAGAAATTACTGTTACACTTTAATTTGTCATGCACCTGTCTCCTCTGTCACCCTGACACCTCTGTCTCTGTCTGTTTAAGAAACTTTAAATGTATCGTAGCGATCGCTGAGCTCTGATTGGACAGGTGGAGCTGATGGGAATGATAAATGCTGCTGTTTTTCAGTGTTGTGTTGATGGTTGTGTGTTGTGTGGGTGTTATAACTACATGATTAGGGAAGAGTTAGTGTGATGGGTTCTATGTGTTACAGTGATGTGAGTACGTGAGTGTGATAGTTGGTGTGTTAGATGGCTCTTGGTCACTGTTTGCATGTGTGTGTGTGTGTGTGTGTGTGTGTTGAAGAGAAATTAAAAGTGATTACTCTGGGTCATGTGGTATATGATGTACAAGTACTGTATAAAATCCAACCTTCCTGGTTTGCTGTGGGTTGTTCTGTGTGTTCACCACAATATTAATGTTTATTGATTATTAATGTTAATGACACTGTAGATATACAGTGGATTTCACATTTTACAGTGGAGTACATGATTAAAAATATGAGTTAACTGTAGAAATAATAATAGTGGGCAATACTGGGAACTTTGGTATCGATCCAATACCAGGTAAACACAGGGCTAGTATCACCGATACCAATACCGATACTGATACTGATACTGATACTGTTACTTTGTACTTGAACTGTCATGGTCAGTGAATAATTTTGTGATTTTGTCTTTAGTTTGTTGATTATGATCATGATAAAACACAGGACAAAGATTTCAGACAAACAAACATGCTTTTTTAATTAACAGTTATTATATTCAACCATATTCATATTTCAGGTTTGAAACATGTATCTTTATGTAAGTGCACATTTTGAGTTCGAGTAAAACAATTAAGTTTTTTTTTAACTGGCTGAATATATGTTTGAGTTTGAGTAATTTGCTGGATGTTTAGAATAGAAACTGCAACAAAAGTATGGATCTCATCATGGTGATATCGATGCGATACCGATACTGATCTTGGTATCGACACTATCGATATTTAAATTGATACGCCCAGTGATAATAAATAAGTTACAGCAGTGACACTGTAAAAAAGTGTAAAATCAGCAGTAAAATGTCCTCATGTGGTTAAAAAAGAAAGATTCAAGCAGCAGTTTCCAACAACCACAGATTTCACTAAAACAAAAGTTCTTCAAAATATCTTGAATTAACTGCTTCATTAAAATGCTGCAAGTCCATCTACACATGACTGAATATAATTTAATATTTCAGTTGACTTCTTCGTGCAGCTTGCTCAGGTAGCAGTGTGAATGCAGGACTGATGAAGAAGTAACTGAAACAGGAAAAGAGACAGATTCCCGGTGGCTCTGATGTCCATCTTTTTTATAATCTACAGTAATGTCCCACAGCTGTATTTAGTTTATGTCTTTAATTAAGCAGCTTGTTTAGCAGATGTCGAGTATTTTTAGATCACAATGGTCACACATGTCACCGTGCATCTGGCGTCCACAATATGCCGACATAAATAAGTAATCATAGATAATGGGAATTAAGAGGAGTTAAGGCTTTCAACATGTGAGGAGGCTTTGAAGAGCTGCAGGGTCTGAGTGGAGCAGACAACTGAGCCGGCCGTGGAGAAGAGGTTTGATGCGTGCATGTCATCTGTCCTGACAAAATATTGCTTATGCAACGGTGGGCTGGGAGCCAGGCTGAGGACAAGACTCAGCACAAAGTGTCTGCCACCGGGCAAACTGGGAATCATCCACTTACAAGAATTTCATTTGTCCCTCTGAGGACTTTAAATGAGGTGAATACTCTGTGATATGTACCTGTTACTCCCTAAGTTACTTGTTAGATACTCTCTCATCTCGATGTCACTTGTTCACATACAAGGTGTCTCAGTGGTGTCCAATAATCACTCATGACTAATTATCTCAGACTCTTAAACATCACAGTGTTTGCTCTACGTTTGTATACTAAACCAATATTAAGCATTTAACTGTAGCTTCAGGATAAATCAAATATTTAAGGTATTATTTTTTAGCAGCTTCATAATTAAACTAATGTTTTATTTTTGCAGACACATTCATTTGAATTAAGAACATTTATATCGCTCTCATGTCTCAAAGTAGTTCTGTATAACTAACAGGGAACTCTTTCATGGAGGCCGCCATCTTGCTCCAAACCAAACCCTGTGGTGAGGCTGCAGGTGAACACATGTTTGTCAGGTCCTATGTGGAAAGGTTTCTGGGTCCTGACGTCCACTGTGGGGTCTCCTGACGTCCTCAGTGGGGTCTCCTGACGTCCACTGTGAGGTCTCCTGATGTCCTCAGTGAGGTCTCCTGACGTCCACTGTGGGGTCTCCTGAGGTCCTCAGTGAGGTCTCCTGACGTCCACTGTGGGGTCTCCTGACGTCCACTGTGAGGTCTCCTGAGGTCCACTGTGGGGTCTCCTGACGTCCTCAGTGGGGTCTCCTGACGTCCACTGTGGGGTCTCCTCACGTCCACTGTGGGGTCTCCTGACGTCCACTGTGGGGTCTCCTCACGTCCACTGTGGGGTCTCCTGACGTCCACAGTGGGGTCTCCTCACGTCCTCAGTGGGGTCTCCTCACGTCCACTGTGGGGTCTCCTGACGTCCTCAATGGGGTCCCCTGACGTCCACTGTGAGGTCTCCTCACGTCCTCAGTGGGGTCTCCTGACGTCCACTGTGAGGTCTCCTGATGTCCTCAGTGAGGTCTCCTGACGTCCACTGTGAGGTCTCCTGATGTCCTCAGTGGGGTCTCCTGACGTCCACTGTGAGGTCTCCTGACGTCCACAGTGAGGTCTCCTGACGTCCACTGTGAGGTCTCCTGACGTCCTCAGTGGGG